>VXBZ01012837.1:136659-160759 GCA_013399135.1 Heliornis fulica | reverse complement strand
AAGAAAAAAGAAAAAAGAAGAAAAAAGAAGAAATCAATAATAAATAAATAAATTATTGTTATTAAAAGAAATAGAGCACACCCACCCCCCCCCCCAGTTAAAATCACATCTCTGCATCTTCAACAGCAGCAGCAACAGCTTCATTAAAGTTACCAAACAAATCCACACCAAACCCATTGACTTTATGATGTCACTACAGGGTTCCTCAAGCGAGGACAGGTAACACCGGGCTTGTGCTGCCTTTAATGTTGGAATCAGGAGCGTGCTGCCATACTGACATACACTGTAGTAAGGCAATGCTAAACCCAGAACAACTCCCCCAAATACCAACAAAACTAAATAAAGCTCCCCCCCCCTCAACTTTACGGTGATTTAAGAGGGGCCATGGAGCACATGAATACAGGTATTAGAGAGAACTCCAGCTCCTGGTCCCCAGCTGGATATGGACATTCTTTCAGCTGTCCTTAAAGTCTCTCAAATATTTATTTTGAAGGGTGCACCAAGGACTACTAAACATCGAAGCTGAATGCTACAGTTTTCTTATTCTTTGAAAGTTTAGGAACAAAAAATATTTGCTTTACTAGGGTAGAGACTTCTCACAGAGGCTGTTTTTGTGCTCGTAGCTTCAAAAAATATTGTTCCAATAATCAAACTTTAACACTGCTGTTTAGAACCAGAGCCTGCAAGAGATGTATAATAAAATCCACAGATACAAACAGTGTGATAAATCCAGTGATTAACGCTTTGGGGTTATGGTGCTTTGGTTTTTTTGGTTGGTTGGGGTTTTTTTAACATATGAATATATTCCTTTGTTTAAAAGAAAAAGTGTTTGTGCATCACTACTGTTACTGTTCTGTGAAATAGTTTTTTTTCCCTTAAATACACTATTACCCACAAGCATATGCTTTGTGTTTCTAAGTATCACTAATAAGGAAGTTGCTTTAAAGCCCATTCAAGTTACGGGTCAATATTCCTAGATATGACATACAAAAAGACTTCTAAAACCAAGCTTGCCCCCCCCCCTTTTTTTTTTGTTTATTTTATATCTATTTTTTGTTCTCCTTCACCCTCCTTTGAAGTTAAGTCTTCAAAGCTTCAATATCAATTGGAATGCAGCATTAAGGATTTTACGACACTGTGCTACTTAAACTTTTATTGTTTTGTTGAGAAATCATAATCAGACGGATTAAGCTCTTGTATTTGGCTTTTTGTTTCTCTCTTTTTTTTAGTAATTTACTCTTTTTTAAAAAAATTCCAATTCCAGCATGCCATAAATCTGCAGTATGCTCCTTTTAGTCTTCCAACATAAGACAAAATAATGCAGTTTACACTTAAACACGCTCTAGAAAAAAAAAAAGAATTAACATTCTTTATCATTTTCTAACAGAGACAGTTAATACTCTCTGGCTGCATTAATAGAATCTTTCTGCCATTGTAGAAAGTTTGATAGCACTCTTATTTCAATGTCTGAATTTTTCTCCTTTTTTTGACAAAGACAAATGATTGCCATCAATCAAGATCCAATCGGGTATACACAGAGTCAAGCAAATGCATCACTCTTTACTGGTTTTCCTGCTATTTGTGCAGGCTTTGCTCCATATTATTTTATAGAATGATCAAAAAAGCAGCCATAAGATAGATCATTCACACCCACTGTAAAATTAACTTTCATGAATAATGAGAGTTTTAAACCTCAGATAATGTATATGTTATACAGAAGATATTGCTGGAGTTCATTTCTGGCTGGAGATTATGTAAATGATACTATATGACCTTTATCATTACAAACAGGACATGCAAAACACATATTATTTCATACATCATTCTAAAGGAGTCAGTACCTAAAGGAGAATCAGTCATTTATAATGTTCGTGGTGAAGTGCTAAGGTTGCAAGAAAATGATATGAAGTACTTGTGATATTTTTGACTACTACTCCTCCCCCTTAACCTGTTACTTAAGTGCTCTAAACATACTGGAAGTCACAAAATTAAAGTTTATCCCCCTGTTTCTTTACAGGAAAATTAGTATTTTGTTTCTTGGTGGAAAGATCATTTATCTCAAGATTAAACTATGCTGGTAATAACCATTTATGTCAATCAAAGCCAATAACGTTGAATGAACAGCAAACACAAGGAGCTCTATGTAATGAATGATAAAGCAGTTCCCTTTTTTATGTAAAACACTATTTTAAATCACTTTCCTTATGTTATTTCCTTATTACTGAACAATAAGCAAAGTTAAATTGCTTAAAGATTTCCCAAAGATAAAAGGTACCAGTCACCGTGAAGGCGAGACAGTAGATACACATATGGAATCAATGACAGACTCTAGGAAAGATCCAGCCAACCAAGCAGCACTCAGCCTGCATTATTCCAGATTCCTCTTTCTGTCCCATTGAGGAACAAAAAGATCATGAAATGTGGTTTATATTTTGAGCCTTGAGTTCTTAATTATTTAAGGGTGCTTACAAAAATACAGAAATATATTTATACAAAATTATACATAATCATTGGTTTTCATATATTTATATATATTTCTATACATTGAAATGTCCCACAGCCATCAAAAAAATGCCTATTCCAAAACCTCAAGTCTTTGGTACAGGCAAGCAATAAAGTGAAAATTTCTATTAAATCGACCAAAATCTACAGTTTGCCAGTTCTCAGCTCTCAACATCTCCCTTACTTTAAACCTTCTGTCTACCAGTTCTTTAATCCAATCCCCAGGGAGTCATATTTTTCTGATAGATCAGTTCAGTAGCTTCTGCTGGTCTGCTGGATCTCATCACAGCTTTAGATAATGACCATACACCATGTTTTACATAATGACAAGAGAGGATTTAGTTACGACTCCAATTCACTTTGCAGTCTGGTACTGCTCCTTCAGAACAAGCACCCTTGCAATGCTTGTCCTTAACTTTCCACCATCTTTCACCACAATGGACTATTCCCCTTGTTTCTTGGGTGGATGACCCCTTTTTATTGAAGGTATCTGAAGGCACATAGGGAAAAGATGAATGGAAAAACTGACTTTGCAGTCTCCAAATAAGAGCAACAGAGACAATAGAGAACCCAACTGCCACTGGGAAATAGTTTCTCCTGACACTCACATGGAACCTCGTCTGTTCCAGCTTGTACCTCTTACCTACTGTCATAGAACCATAGAATCATAGAATTTTTAAGGCTGGAAATGACTTATCACTGTCCTATCACTGGCCATCACTGGCTCCATCCTCTTGACACTCACCCTTCCATCTGAATATAAGGAGGAACTTTTTCCCTGTTAGGGTGACAGATCACTGGAACAGGCTGCCCAGAGAGGTTGTGGAGTCTCCTTCTCTGGAGACATTCCAAAGCAATCTGGACACGTTCCTCTGTGATCTAATCTAGATCTACTCTAGATGATCCTGCTCAGGCAGGGGGTTGGACTGGATGATCTTTCAATGTCCCTTCCAACTCCTGATATTCTGTGGTTCTGTGTGATTCTGTGATTTATGTTGTCATTGAATAGTTTTGTGGTTGCCTTTTACTTGGTCATTTGAAGCCAACGTAAGTGCTAATGAGACACCAGGAGTTCCCTGTACCACTCACTCTCCTCTCTCCAGTTTCCTAATTATGTCTGAAATATGTGTTCTAATCAGTCACAGCTATCGTGCTTTTCCACAAAAGAGTTTCATCCATGTGCCAGAGCTGCAGTTGAATCACTGGTGACGTCATTTCCCTTGCCCAACGGCACCCACAGAGCAAACCCAAGGAAGAGCTCCATAGAAACCGGAAAACTCTCCTCAGTGCAAGACACAAGCTGATCAGCAAGGCTGAATTACAAATAGTGAGGGAATGCATTATGTATTGTAAACATATCTTAACTCAAACACTGAAAACCCAGCTGCCTTTTTTGTCTTCCTTCCCCCCATCTCATTCTGTAAGCAGATCTCCACAACTGCATCTGCACAAAGCACTGATGTGAACTGGGCACCTTCCCGCCATTCCTCCAGCCATACTCCCAGCACCCGTCCTGTGTGCATTAGCCACAGCAAAAGCAAACACCCCCTCAAAGACAGATATTAACAACCTCCTCACACAAGCCAAAAAGCAAGCCAAAAGCACAGACTGAGGGCAAGAGAAGCAGAAGTAAGGGAAAACAATCCTTTTTACTTGAGCTATGTGTGTGTGTGTGGGGGGGGGTGTTCTATGATTTTTGTTTTCCCTTAACATTTTTTTCATATTCTACTTTTTCCTAGCATTCTACATCTATAGTGGCCTCTCAGATAATCTTCTAATATAATAAACACCTCATATATATATGTAATACTATTGTGTCACTGGATAATTTACTTGTGTCACATTTTCCTTGCTTGTATTATAAACTCAAAGAGTGTACAAGAAAAGATAAATTCAAGAAAACTACTTGTGTATTCTGCCTTTGAATTGTCTCAAAATATCCCCACTCCTCAGTCTGAGCAGACAAAGGCATCAGATATTCCAGTGCAAGATAAAACCCACCAGGTTAGATTCCCAAGCGTGGCCAGGCAGTGTGAAACAAATCCACGGAACGACAGTGTGCTTCAACCAACTCGCTTCTATGGGATTTATTCTTCTTCAAGCCTTGCCTCAATGCTTGGTGAAGGAGGAGAATCTCGTGCTGTGGTGCATTCTGGTCAAACAGAAAGACTGCAATGCCTGGATACTAACACACCACAAGCACAACGATAATTCACATGGTAAATTGTAAAGTACTTGCAGGACCAACTGAGGGCAAAAGTTACCTCAGTGTTAGAGTTCCATGTCTGGCTCAATCTTCGACCCAACCAACTTTCAGACTGGTGTCTAACAGCACATCCTGCCATACCACAACAGTAAGCATTTATATTTCTCACTACTCCCTGGTTCCTTGTTTATACATCTCAGATTTCTGACCAAAGAGAAGATGATGTAATGACTTCATCCCCAAATCACTTTCCAAGCAGTACTATGTGTACATCACGTAATTGAATCAATAAATTCTCATGTTCCAGTGTTTACCTTCTGCTGCAGAATGAACTGTAGCATGAGAACTGGTTACAACCATTACGCCGCTTGATGTGGCGAAGAGTAGGGACTCGGCTTGAGTAAACTCTGCAAGGTTATGAGGTCAAAATAAAAGACTGCATAATTTATCAGATCAGGCAACTCATTTGGAAAGCATAAAGTGAGGAATTAGCCCGAAATTCCCGCCTTTCATGAATAAAAGTTAGGATCACTGTTTAT
Organism: Heliornis fulica; assembly: GCA_013399135.1. Taxonomy (NCBI): domain Eukaryota; kingdom Metazoa; phylum Chordata; class Aves; order Gruiformes; family Heliornithidae; genus Heliornis; species Heliornis fulica. Next base: position 155,512 of record VXBZ01012837.1, on the reverse strand, counting down.
TCAGTCATACTAGAGATGGCATCTCCTGTATAAACTGCAATTCATTTAAAGAAATCCTTCCTGACACTGTCACTATTGAATGTAAGTAATGACTGCTGTTCTTTCAGGGTTACTATGCCAAACCACCTAACAGTGTGGATCTTTCAAAATATTAAGCCCTTGATTATAAAAAAATACCACAAGCAACACTATGCCTTCGAGTAATGGGAACGGGTTTTACTTCCACAAAATTTGTTGACAAATTAGAAAAATAACACAATCTTGTTTATCTAATATAAGCTTGACAAAATATGCTGCAATATCTTTTCAGAACATATGAATAAATGGAAAAAACTAAGAAAGGTCACCTAGAAACTATAATATTTATAATTTTTTTATACAAATTTTACTGCTAGCCTCAATTTCTGACCACTTGTCCTTTTGGACTCAGCATGGTAACATCAGGGGCTTCCTACCAGTGTTCACCAGTTAAAACCTGACACAGTTTTACCAAGATGGGCTACACAAGTAATGGAGGATTAAAAAAAAAAGCAAAATAAACTCAATTAAACTGGTGAGAATAGTTCCTCTGAATATGCAGAACCCAAATTGTTTTAAACAGATTTGTTTTTTTCAAAGATGGATGGTGAGCTGAAGGCCTGCAAGTGGAAGACCAGCTGCACTGGAATTAGTATTTTATACTGGAAAGCAAAGCTATGGAGAGGTTTTAAATTTTTTTACACTATAAAAGATGGAAACTGAAGAAAAACTGTTTGGGCATGAGAACAGGAAGAGATTTAAACAAATAAACAGCAGGACTGGGGAGACTGAAATGCCAATGGAACTATTAAGTCTCCTGATATCCAGTCAGCCCCATATTTGACGGTCAAAGAGGTGCGTATTCATGGAGGAAGAGGAAGCTCAAGGGCATCCCATCCCCTTAATTGCACAGCAGAACCTCACACACCCCTGGATTTCCTACTCCCCTCTCCTGAACATGGCAGTCAACTCCTGAAGAAACACATCTCTGGGAACAGTCTTAGGTAGAAAAAGGAGCTGCTGGGGCGAGGCACAGGAAAGTTTCCCCTCCTGTTTTGGCTGGTACTCAAGTTTTTATACCAATTCTCTCTATTTGTGGCTCAGCCAGTCCTTTGCATGTGTAAGAAACAAGAGTTCTAGAACAAAATGTAATGGAATATGATGACAACAGCTTGTTCACATGTTTATGGTTGGAATTTATCTTAATATAAGTACGTGTCTCCATTTCAGATACACTATATTGACACATCAAGACCGTTCCTAGAAGTGCATGTTCTACCTCACATACAAATTAACAAGTAAGTTCCCAAATGGAAAGATGTGGAATTAGCAATGAAACAAAACAGATAAAATATTTAACTCTTATCCACTATTCAAACCTGGAGTCAAACTGAGCATGCACAGATCGCAGGTAAACATGGTTTAGCAATCTGTAGAGGGGGAGGGATGACAGGCCAGCTCCAAGATCTAGCTCGATGCATCTCTCCCTCACACACAGAACCCAGTATACAACACAACCTGGGAGGTCCCAACCAGAGGTACTTTGATACCACTGCCCATCACTTCTTTCAGATGCTGTATTGCTGAATTTTTGTCACTGTGATGGGCAAACATGTCATGAAACCAACATCATGAGCACCTACTCCACCAAGGATGTACCCAGAGTAAAATACCTCAGTTACAGCTCGTGGCCACACTCCTACTTTCAGCAACCCAAAGACTATTTTGGAGATGGGCTGATCTCTACAGACTGGAGCACTGGCTGGTCTTTAGTTGCCTTTGAAGACATTTACTGTGAAAAGTCTGCTGAAAATGACACCAGGGAGCAAACTGGCATCCCAAAGCTAATGTAGTCTCAAAAAAACCATACTTGTATTTTTTTCTGAAGTTCTCCTCCAATTATACATCTGCAATAAATGTTTTTCAAGTGAGAATTGGAGCTACCAGAAAAAAAGAAACGAGCTGTTTGCACAGAAGGATTTTACAGGTGTGATAAACAACTCCTACTTTTACAACAGTCCATGAGGAAAATCAGAGAAGAAATCTTTATTATGCAGCAGCAGAGAAATTAATCATTTCAGACAAAAGGAAAACCGACCTTTTAAATTATTGGATTCAGTGCATTTAACATATAGAACCATATTATCTGTATCATCTCAGACACTGATTACAGCTTTCTACTTCTGACAGAATAACGACCAATTGCACAAGAACACAGAACAAATAGAAAAAAAAATATGAAAGAGATCCCAAAATATAGAAGATAAGAAGAAAAATAAGAAATGAAGTAAAGAATGACACAGTATCATGAAGTTGAAGAACGACCAGTCCCGGAAGGTTTCCCTGTACCTCTCCAAGTACTCGAATCCGAACTGTGGGAGGAAAAAAGATATTCAGGGAATATGATGAAAATGTGGTGTTGGCAAACGATTCATAGTTCCAGCAGACAGATGTACCAGAAGACTAAGAAATAACCAAGTTCAAAAGAAACCCAATGGGATTAAGGATATGGGTCAAAGAGGGAAAGAGGGATTAAAGAAGAAACATGCCAGAAAGAAAACGTTTACAGTGAGCAGCAACAGAAGCAAGGAAAGAGAACATGCCCCTGAGCAACATCGCTTAGCTGCCTGAAAAGAAAACCAGCTTCATTCGTCTGGGATTTCCTCTCATCAGATAAAAGTGACAGTAGCAGTGCAATCTGATTTTTGTATATAAAGGCACTCAAAAGATAACTATGCAAAGGAGAAACATCTGCTCAGCATGCAGCAGACCACCTCGGCTCTGGCCGGGGAAAGGTATGATGGGCAAAGGACAGGACCGTCAGCAACAGCTACGATCACGGAGACTGGAGAGACTCAATTATCTCTCCCCTAATCACTGTCTCACCCACGTTAATAGGTGCAGTGTGACAGGCAAAGGCCTATAGGTAAAAGGTTATATACGGGCAAAATAAGTTTTGAGGGGGGGTTACTTAATAGTTTGGAGAAACATTTCAGTAGTCACACTCCAATTCATACAGAAATATACATGGAACACGCAGATCTACTGAAGAGAAATTAAGTGCAAATCCTACTCTTCTGCCAGACTTTTCCCAAGCAATAAAAAAAGACCTGAGGGTGAGGAGGGGAGAGAATATTTGAGATTTGCCAGAAATAGAAACTTTCAGGTCAAGCTGTGATGAGTTCAAAAGAATACTGACAGCTTGCAAACACTTTTAATAAAAAGCTTGAATTAACAATGGGTAGGAGATGCATCCTTTGATTACTGCTACAAAATATTCTTGAAAGTCTGATTTATTTACTTTTAAGTCATCTTTATATATTTATCTCAAGTCTGATAAAAAAATAAGAGTGATTAATCTCTAAGCATATCTGTTTTTCAGGCTTTCATGAACTAGCAAGAACAATTGCCCAGAGGAAAAAAGTCAAATAATGCTTTTAAAATGTCCATATCACACAGCTGCATGAACTGTGTATCCAAGTTGGCCTCAATTGTTGTCTGATCTGTTTTAACTTCATTTGCAAGTTGTTTGGGATGCAAAATAGGTCAACTTCACATTCTGCTCAGTTTTACCGTCAAGGATTTTACAACTTCAAATTGGCAGAAACCAGATCATTATTTAAAAAAATCAGAAGGGCCAGAGATTTCTGGAATGGGTTCAGACTTTTAGAAAATGAACATTTAACATAATTTTATTTTGCTGGAAAAAAAACTCCGTTCAAAACACAGAACTGAATCAAGTTATCAAGGTACCTCCATGACATGTTATTTGAAAAAAATTTCAAACCTATTTCAAAAACAAAAGAAACACTCCATTCTAGAAATTCTGTTTAATTAAATCATTAACACACTTCACTGTTCTCCTCTGCACCAAAAAAAAAAAAAAGAAGAAAATCACACTTGTATTATTGTATTTAAAAGTCTCTAATCAAAGAATCAACAGTTCTAATAGAAAGATGGTTCTTCATTTGGAAGTTTCTCAAGAGCTTTACCATCAAGTGCCACCTTTTGTGGGATCACTTGATCCTTTTTTCAAGGCATTTGAGATCTTAGGAGGAGCAGCTGAGGGAGCTGGTGGTGTTTAGGTTGAAGAAGTGGCTGATGGGAGACCTACTTGTTCTCTACAACTACCTGAAAAGAGGTGTGTAGAGGAAGGGACTGACCTTTTCTACCTAGTAACAAGTAATAGGACAAGAAGAAATTGCATCAGGTTGTGCCAGGGGTGGTTTAGATTGGATATTGGGAAAAACTTTGACATTGGAACGTGCTGCCCAGGGAGGTGGTGGAGTCTCCATCCCTGGAGGCATTTAAAAGATGGTTAGATGTGGTGCTGAGGGACATGGTTTAGTGATGGTTAGGTTGGACTTGATGATCTAAAGGGTCCCCTCCAACCAAGACAATTTTAAGATTCTAGGTCCAAGGATACGATATCTTGTGAAATATTTCCCAGTGTAAGGATAGTGGCTGAAAACACTATCTGAGTCTGTTTTATTTCTGTATTCACAACTCTTCCCAAGTCATCAGGTGCTGATGCTCCAGCACTGTGATGAAAATGGAGTTATATTGCAACCGCCATTTGTGAGCAATGTGCTGAGTACGAATACCTGTGCTTGTCTGGGGAAACTGTGGCTATCAGAGATGTCTTTGCTACATCTATGGACACTTGGGGTTAATCTTTGTTAATCTTTCAGGAGTGTGATGATTGCAAATAATTGTCATCTTTTGGAATAAACCCCCTATTGCTAAAATAAAAGCCAATAACATAATTGTAATTCAATGAAGTGGATTCCAACTTCCCATACAACATGATAAACAACTTGTGGTGCTACCATATTGCCTAGCTTTAAATAATAGCAAATTTCCAGTGTTTTCTCCTAAGCAGGGAATGCCACTACATAGATCAGAATAAATCCTGTGCTGGAAATGTTTTAAGATCAAGAATCTTCTACTTACTTGAATGGACAGATAGAGGGGAACGGAAACAAATCTGGAAACTAAGTCAAGTCAGTGCTGACAATATTGTCTCAACATTTCTCCTTCCAAGGTTTTCTTTGTTTTATCCTTCATACAAGTCTCACCAGACAGATACTTGGTCTGGTTTTATGCAGGAATGCTCCTTCCATTTCCAAATACAGTTGTCCTAGTAGCAACACCACAAAAGTTTCACACACTTTGTGCTGGATTTGACAGAGAGAAGGCAAGAAAAGTTTATCACATTTGTAAAAATGGAAGGGAAATCTGGCTGATATTACTCATTTATCATTTCATCGCTAAAATATTTTTGTCACTGCACAATCTCATTATATACACACACCATTATGTCAACTATTTATATTTATTTAAAAAAAATAAAATTAGGTAGACAATTCATTCACATAACAGAGAAATGAAATTTACTTCCTCTGGAACTCCAATAGTAAAATTTCACACACTTGTGTCGTCAGCCATTTCATTTTTCACCCAGTTTGGCTTGAGCAACACACACAATGATGTAGCACAACACACTAATGGCCATCACATGTTGAGTTAACTCGTTTAAAATTTTTCATGTTGGGCACAAAGTACCCTTTTCTCTTACAGATTGGTAATGCTTTTGCTGTAGTCCTTCCCATCTTTCACTTGTAACTGGGTTTTCTAGGCAGTCCACAGTTAAAAGTACAAAGCTTAATGGTAACTACTACAATCTGACTTCCCTCTAGCGCCGGATTCACTCTCTTAACAACTCTCTGACCTCTTTAATTATCTGAGGTACCTTCTATCATAGCTTCCCAAATATACTACAATATATTGTAAAACACACTTTCAGCATGAACAATATACTGTATTTTCTCCTTGAAGGATGAATTTTCTAAAGTGTTTTTAAAAATCTTATATAAAAGCTCAAGAGGAGGCTTCTGCCCCACCTACTGATAATGAACCTTGCAATGGTCCATTGCTTTTATCCTCTAGAACCATTACAACCATTGTGTATCTCCCTGTTTGCCTTACACCAAAGAGTATCCTTAGGTCTTTCATTTTTACACCTTTACTCCTTGTTCTGTAAATACACACAACTTCTGCCAATACATCTTAATCCAAACCCCCTTAATAAACCAAGTGGTGACAACATTGCAGACAACATCTTCTGCCATTTTAAACCATTTCAGGTGTGGAAGACAATTATTTCATTAGCGTGCCACAAACATCAAACAGGTTCACTAGGTTCACAAATGTGTCAAGTATAGATTTTTCCTGGACACAAACTAATCTGCAGTAGTTTTTTCCCCAATATTTTCAGCAACTGAAATACAAAGAACTTCATTAGCTGAGAGAAATGCAAATTTAGAATCCATGTTATTATTATCACAACGCCTTTGTTCTACCCTATTAGAAGTCAGAGGGAAAATACTGTACATCCAGTATCAGTAAATCTGACTAATCAAAGGTATAATGCTTCCAAAATCATTAGAATTGAAAGAAAACCTTGAGGAAAAAAAAAATGGGAATCCATTATTGCTGTGACTAAATAGGATTATTGAACCCTCTTGAGAAAAAGTTACGTATTAAGTGAGGTTCTAAATACTAAGAAAATTTGTGGGAAGAGAAATGCAAATGGTTTCCTAATTATCTACAGCCTATTAACATGCAATCCTGATTACTAGCAATTAAAATCTCCTTAAATTTTATGACAAAAGTTCATTGAAACGTTGAAAATTATATGCTAATTATTGCACTGTAATGCACAGGCATAGTGTGCCTCCTGACTAGAGACACGATAAATAACGGAATATTGTACACAGCTGAACTTGGAACTCAGCTTTAAAATGCAACCTGCTGATTTCATATTGAAGGAAAAAACCTCGTAACACTCATTAAACTATATTAAAGAGTCCTATAAGAAATAGCAGTTGTCTGTGTTATCCTCCTGCAAGGTTATCAGAGTACACCACACACTGCACTAAAGCTGAATTAAAGAAATTAGTAATTAGAGACAGGCAGAATTATGATCAAACTATTTAAAAAAAAAATTAAGAAATCTGTTTTTACCCAAACCATTAAACATCTTTTGAGGAGCCTTTTGGAATAAGTAGCCTTTAGTAACTCTTACTTTGTACCTTGAGGAAACACTGAGTAAGTGGTTAAACCAAAAAAGTAGAAACAAGAACACTGTCCTAGAGTAAGATCACTGACACCTGATACTTTGTGTCACACTACTCAACTGCCTCATCCTGTCCCTCTGCTAAATGGTGTAGATTTTCATGTCATGGAATATCACAAAGATGGTATGTTTGATGTAGCAGTTGTCCTCGATCTCCAGTGGCAATATATTGTAAATATTACATATATTCTAGGATAAAGAAAGAAGAAATACAAATCCCAGGGTGAGAGTGCAGAAAAGGGTAAAGAAGAGGGCAGTTAAAATAAAATGACTGGCTATGGAGTAGGCAGGAGAGATCTGAACCAAAGAAGGCTGTGATCACATGTAAACTGTTGTATGTACTGTGTATCTTTTACACAGAGTGTGTGTGTTAGAAAAAAAACCCTGATAGCATCTCTTGACATTATCATCCCCTATTCAGCATGTTACTCTAAGAGATCTTAAAAAAATAAAACAAAACCCAGCACAAATCAATTTTTCTTTTCAAAATATAAGGTATTATTAACATAATCATGATTAATTAGGCAGAACTGCCTCTTGGAGTTTGCCTGAGCAGGCCCTGTCTTTCTCCAATTTCTGCTCCATATGTCACACCACCTCTGTTTCTGTAGTAGCAGCTACTGCATTACTACTAGAAGTAACGATATTTTAGACCCAATCTTTTGGATGGAAACAAATTCTTACATAAATATTTAGTTAAAAACTTTAGAGATACTGAGCCAGAGATCCAGAAGAGAACAAACACTAGTTTAGCAACACCTCTTTGTTCTTTATGACATTCCATTTTCCTTCTGACACTGAGACCACCTTTATATGCTAAACAGCCTAAAGCACTGGGGTGCTGAACAAAGCAAGCAGTGACACCTGTCTTTGTTAGTATATTTTCATCCAAGTAGCTTACCCAACACACTCTTAAAATTCCTATTGTTATCCCTTTAGAGAAGGTTCCCAGATAACCTGCTGCACAGGCAGGACCTTCTAGGGGACACACAGCACAATAGAAGGGCTTAGAGATAAGGAGACCAGAAGCAAAGGAAGGGTCTGAAATAAACAGCTACTCATCTGCATATATTTGCATGCACACTGATACAGAATTCCCAGTTTGGGGAACAGAAATGGGGTCTTTGGGTTTAGGGATCTTTACAGGTGGCTCAAAGCTGTACAAAAATACAAAAATTCTACAAAAATAGAATGAATCACCCAAATTCCCTGAAGAGAGCTCTGTGAAGCCATATGGCAACGGGCTGCATCAGTAGCTTACTAGAAGCAGGGAAAACCATCTCAAAATGCATTATTTAATTTTTAAACAAATGCTCCAAAGTCCAAGAGAAGCTCAGGTACCTGAAATCCATTTGCAACTACCCTTAAAAAAAAACCCCTCCAGCTAATGTGGTGTTTGAGTTTGAGATGCAAGTCATACATCTGAGATTAGAATGAGGTTGTAGGTCACAAAGCTGTCTCAGCACAGGGTTCAAATATAAACATACATAAACTGGCTTACACGTCAGGCTGGAAAGATTTAGTACCTTGACATGTTCAGAAAAATATATAGGGACACCGAAAGCCATAAATATAAACCAAAAAGTGGCAATCATATAAAGTCCTGGGAGTTTAATATTGATGGAAGAATCTCAAATTTACACATTTCCAGGATAAAACCCAGATTCCATTTTGCTTTGCTGAAACATGAAAAGTTATAAGGGGGTTGGGGGAAGGGGGGTGGAAACTGTTACAGAATAAGTAAGTCTCTAGATTCCTTTTCTATTTGCAAACACGTTGGTTATGGTAGGGTACTCGTGAAGATGAGGTAACAAGAGGAAGAACTGGGGTAACGTGGATTCAGGGCCAGTGCAAACAACTGCTTGTGACACTCACTGAGCCTCTGACTTACATGTAGAGCTTTAAGGCTGGGCCCAAAGGAGAAATCCTTCACACTGGGACAATAAAGTAACTTACTCAAGACCAGAGTCCTTTTACTTCACACTCACCTTAAGAAGAACACACATCCTCCCCAAAGTGAAATAGGTGCTACTGATCTTCCTCCCAAAAACAGTCCTCAGGGAATATACTGGAAATGGTTACTGAGGTTCCCTCCTCCTCCCCAAATGTAAATAAACAATCACAGGCTTCAAATTTAACCTGAAATTTCATCTATTTCTCTTTATACACTCTGTACATAGAGACAGATCTAATAACTTCAGCCACTGTCTTCAGCCAAAGCGTAGTGGTGCTTCTAGGAGCTTTTGCAGTTCATAAATTAAGAGCTGATGCAGGGGAGGGTAAGGCAGTACACTCATGCAAGTGAAAGCATCTGGTGTTAACAGAGAAAAATAAAATATAAAAGCTAAAACATTCACAAATAAAAAATAGTGTTTACCAGACACATGAAAAACAATGAATCGGCTCCGTGTGTTTTGTTCTCGAGGACACAAGGAAGAAAAAAAGATAGATAAAAAGTATACTAGGGTGTTCATAAAAGGTAGAACAGCTTTTTAAAGTTAGTCTTATAGTTATTTTTCAAGCCCCTAGTTTTAGACTCTAATGTTTTATGTGCCGTTATTTTGCTTTTACTGCAAAAGGAAGAGCTGGCTTCCAAAGATAAAGGAGATTTTTGGTAAATGGTGAAGGTACAGAAATAAATGACCCACTTGGCTAGTGTGTAATTACACTGGCTGAGATTGTAACAATCTATCACATGAAGGAGGATGACACCACGCTAAGGGGTTAGTCAAAGGAGATAGCCTTTGACTAACTACTGGACACAGGCGATCGATACCCCACAGATATTGTTCTCTCAAAAAAACAATTGAGTTAAAAAAAAAAAAAGTTTGAAAATAGATTCCTCCTTTTCTCCCAGATACCGATCAGAGACTCCTCCTGACCTTATTCTGGAGAAGCAACGCTTTCTTAAACAGGTATATGGGACAAATAAATCCTTCAGTGTCCTAAAAGGCGTTTTTTCCACACAGGAGTTTTGCTCCTGAGCTCATTTCCAGCCTGGTTTTGTGTTTGGGTGAGCTGCTGCAATCGACAGATGAGAAAGCACATATTCATTCACCAAGAGCCACGGCCTGTTTTGCATCTCTCATTATGGGCATAAAGAAATCCAATAAGACCAGAGAGCTCAGGCTGGGAGGACGCAGGTAATCAGGCAGCCAGCGCTGAGCTAAGAGCTGCTGCTGACCTCCTGGTGTGATGGGTGCATCGTGCTTAAGTGTTACACACAATATTCTTCTGGGGTACTGGAGTAGAGGTACCTGTCTCTGCATATACTGCTTTTACCTGCGACGACAGCGGCTTTCCACATCTGCATCCGCAGGGACTGCGCTCGCATCAAATTTACATATGACACCAAACCAGGGAGGGCCGGTCGATATGCTCAAGGGCAGATGTGCTGTTCAAAGAGCTCTAGACAGGATGGAAGAATGGGCTGATGGGAACCTTATGATGTTCAAGGACAAATGCAAAGCCAACAGCATCCCCGGTTGCTGTGGAGCACAGCCAGGAGACTGAGGGAAATTATCGCCACGGATCAGCGCTCGTTAGACTGCACTGAGATAATCTGCACCCCTCAGATGTGAGAAATACAGACTGAAATGATCTCAGCAGAGGAACTGTGAGGTAGCTGGGGTCTGGAGCATTTTACATGTGAGGAGAGGCTGAGTAAACTGGCCTGGAGTAAGTTTCAGCAGGACCTAACAGCACCTGCCAATACCATCAAGATGACAGAATTCTTTGGGTTGAAAGGCACCTTAGAAATCATCTTGTTCCACCCCCCTGCTACGGGTAAGGACATATTCAACTAGGCCAGTGTGCCCAAAGTCCCATCCAACCTGGCCTTGAACACAGCCAGGGATCCAGGAACAGCCACAGTTTCTCTGGGAACCTGTGCCCACCCTAACAGTGAAAAACTTCCTTATATCTAGTCTAAATCTAAGGAAGAAATTTTTCACGATGGAGTTGGGCTCTTCAGAGTGGAGTGTTCAGCATGGACATAAGTTCTTTAGAGTAGCACATGATGGCAAGATGAGAAGCAATTCAGACACAGAAGTTGCAGTAATACTGGATTTCATTGTTTTGTTAGCTATTACGACCATCAGACAGTGGAAAGGGCCACCCAGACTTGCTGTGCAGCCTCCAACCATCCAACTGGCTTTCAAGGCTCAACTGGATAAAGCTCTTTGCAACCCGATCTGATCTCATAGCTGATGCTGTTTCAGCTAAGCAGTTACCTCCTAAGGTCCCTCCAATCTCAATTATTCCACGATTCCATTAGGATTCTTAATATGAATAGAAAAGTTGGATTTTAAGAGAGGGTGGGGAAAAATAAATCAGCTTTTTGAACCAAATTGAGCCATACAAAATTGGGACTATAAACCCTCCAGCTACAAATGAATTTGGGAGGTTTTTTAAAAATGTGAACGTTTGACTTCGATTTTCTCCAACCACAACAAATTTTATCAGGAGGACATAAGTAATGTTCAGTAACCTTCTAGCTCAAAAATACTTGAGATTATATTCATGTGAAGGGTAGGAAAGTATTTCATGTGCTGTAACTCCAAACTGCATTTTGAAGAAACAGTAGGCTAAGTCACATACCAAATAACTCAATAACAGCTTTGGCTTGGTGACAACATACAGCACATGGATCTGTGCAACAACTGTTGCAATTCACCATCAACCTAGAACACAAAATAGCAATGTGAAAACTGGCATTTCACCTACAAACCTGCTAACATCATTAGGTTAATACTGTCCATTACCTACACTCACATACTACCCACCTTACCACTTTCTGAGTAAGAAACAATTGTACAATTTATGTCTTTAATATTAAAAATAAATCCAAAGATCAACATGGATAAACCAGCACGACAACATCCAATTAGAAGAATCTAATATTAAAATACTGAGAAACAAACTTATGTTAGGGACATGTTGCTGGAGATTTATGTTACAAGAGACAGTGCATCCATCTAGCTAATTTATTTGTATTAATGGAATTGACAACAGGAAACCATTAAAAATCATTTTAGTTTGTCAAAGTAAAGCACACATCAGTTTCAATTATATGCTGAAAAAAATCCCCCCAAAGTACCTGCTACTCAACCCAACTCAAAACACAGATGCTGGAGAGCAGAGACACAGTCTCTCCTCTGTCCATACTGAAGGTTTCTTTAGCACCTAAAGCTACTGTGAGGGAGGGACAGCACAAAAAAAACCCACTGAAACACACATGATGCTGATGGAAATGAAACAGCACTGGATGTATCTAGGCCACAGATTGGTGCTGGATCATTGGGAGTTAAACTAGAATACCAGTCACAAATGTCTATGTACTTCCAAAAAAAGATGGTGACTGCTTTGTTTTGCCAAGGATTTCAGCCTACCCTGCTGTATCCTACCTTCTACCCTGCTGAACCACCTGTGGCAGGAGGGATGGAACTAAATAATTTTGAAGGTCCTTTACAACCCAAACCATATTTTGATAATGAAGACCCTTTCAGTAGGGCAGACACAGCCATCAAAAAACACCACCAGTAAGGGAAGCCAATGCTTTTCCCTAACTTGAAAGACACAACTGGGTTCCTTTCCTTTCCTCATTTCTGTCTATGCTGCTTCACTGGAAGAGATAAACCAATACACTAGGTACTTCTTGCTTCACATATGTCTAGGCAGTTAGAAAAAAATCACAAACCCAAAACTGGCTTCAAGAATGCAGCCTCCAACTCTGACTGGTGCCCATTGATAATCCCAAACTCAAATCCCTAAAGAGCTGGACAGGCTTAGTGAGGCTGGGAAATGAAGGGACATGGTCTCCACTTGAACAAAAATATACTTGCCTGTGAACATGTGGGTTTATTTTTTAAACAAAACTTTCATAACAGGTGGCTTAAAGACTTGAATTGTAACCAAAATACACATAACTTTATGTGATCAGGCATTGGAGCAGGCTGCTCAGAGAGGTGGTGGAGTCACCATCCCTGGAGGGGTTCAAAACACGTGTAGACGTGGCACTCCAGGACATGGTTTAGTTGATATGGTGGTGTTGGACAGATGGTTGGACTTGATGATCTTAGAGATCTTTTCCAATCTTAAAAATTGTATGATTCTGTTTTAAAAGTAATCAGTTAAGCAGATAAACAGCAGAAAGACGACCTCAAATGAAGCCACATTCACACAGTAAGGTATCTATGCTAGTATGGACCCATTTGTGTCTACAAAATGGTAAATAAAAAGGCAGATAGTACCAAACACGCTGAGAACACGCAGGGAAAACATGCTCATCCAGAAAGAGTATGCTGTAAATCACCCCTCTGGTTAAGGGGATTGTACTGACTACGTAGCTAAATATAAAAACTAACCTGGCTATCTTTCTATTCTCTTTAAACTTCTCCAATGTTCCACTAAAAAGATGCTGACTAACCTTAGACTCAATAAATCAAGATTCTAGTGAGCAGTCTTTACCAGCTATATAACAAACCCCAAAAATCTCAGGACACCAACAAATTCTAGTCCTGCATTTCAACCAGAACATCTGTGCTGCACTGATGGAACTTAAACATCTCCCCTTGCCCTCAACTGCCACAAGTTGGGAATATGAGAAGGTAAAATACTACTAAATAAAAATTCCGTTTCACCTCTGTGTTTTGAACTGACTTTGTTAAAATACCAAGAGAAAAGACACGACAACAATGAAGACTATGACAAGCACAGTAGAACTACAGTGTTTCTTTCCATAGATGGAATTAGTTGGCATAAACCTAACACCATAAACCTAATTTGAATGATAAAACATTTTTGTGTTCACATGGCAAAGATCAAAACGAGTTCACAATTCCAACATAACCTGGGACTAACAGATAACCACAGTAGGCACGTGTTTAATGTTTACCAGTTTGCTTTTCCAGTTACACTGGAATGCAGTGTCATTCACTGCGCTGAAAAACCTCTTACTCTTTTATGTTGATTCTGGGTTAAGGATTTTAGGATATTATACACTGTCTTAATCAATACTAGGAAAAAACTCAGCTGCTGATAACCCACTATGTGCTTTTTTTAACATCAGCTGAACCTCCTCGAAGGATAATCAGATAATAAAGTTCTTCCTCCTCTAAATAAAGATTATTTAAGAAATAATTTAAAAACTCTACACTTTTGAATATATATAAAATAATTAGAGAACTTTAATTACTCTAATGCCTTGAAAACAACGTGTTAGTTGGGTTTGGCCTTGTTTTGCTTTGGGATGTGTGAGGTTGAAGCAGGACATGACCAGACTTACAGAGGGGAAAGCAAAAATAAACTGTAAAAAGTTTAAAATATCAGATTCCTTTTGTTTCTCCGCTTCAGTAACTACACAGATCTTTCTAACCTTTTGTATGGAAACTACCAGATTACAACCCTAATGAGAGTTTTCATTTATTACATGACTGATGGAAGAAAAAAACCAACAACCCATCTAGATATATGTGTGTGTATATTTTAACAAAACACCAAAAACTCCAGTGTTAGCAGTGCCTGAAAGGTCACGCAGCCAAGCAGCACCACAGCATATGGAACACTTTACCAGCTGTACTATACATTCAGCTTTTCATACACATGTCACATGAAAAGTAAATGTTATCATGAAATGACTCTGTAATGATTCCTCTCGCTTCTGTGCTGCACAACACTTCCATTTGCTTTCAGATTCATCACTGGAGACCCTCTCTGTGTTCCAGACTCGCCTACACTGGGCAGTACCTCAGCACAAAGATTACTTCTAAATGAAGAAATCATTAGCAAAATGGAATTTTTCAAAATCTACATTCAGAAATATGTATTTTGACCCATTATAATCTGTTATTCTTTTATAGGTCCACTTATTTTACAGTTTATTTCTAAAATATCTTTAACTAGTTAAAGCACAAGTAGA
This sequence comes from Heliornis fulica, assembly GCA_013399135.1. Lineage (NCBI taxonomy): Eukaryota > Metazoa > Chordata > Aves > Gruiformes > Heliornithidae > Heliornis > Heliornis fulica. The sequence continues at coordinate 140,438 of VXBZ01012837.1, read as the reverse complement.
AAATAACACAAGATATAATTACATTCTATAAATGTAATCATTCTAACCCATTAAACAGCACCATAAAACACAGAAAAACTAAAATTAAACACCTACTTTAACTTACACTGTCCTAGAGCTTTGTACTGTTGACTATATTCTCTAAAAGCCTTAACCTCAGCAGGCTGTCAAGACACAACCTCCTTGAGTCTACTCCTTGCATCAATAACCCTGTCAGCGCTACAGGCTGGGGACAGAGTGGCTGGAGAGCTCCTGGAGGAGAAGGACCTGGGGGGGTTGGTTCAGCAGTGGCTGAACATGAGCCAGTAGTGTGCCCAGGTGGGCAACAAGGCCAAGGGCATCCTGGGCTGTCTCAGGAATGGTGTGACCAGCAGGAGCAGGGAAGGGATTGTCCCATTGTCCTCAGCTCTGGTAAGGCTGCACCTCGAGTGCTGGGAGCAGGTTTGGGCCCCTCACTCCAGGAAGGATGTTGAGATGCTGGAGCGTGTCCAGAGAAGGGTGATGGAGCTGGGGAAGGGTCTGGAGCACAAGTCCTGTGAGGAGCAGCTGAGGGAGCTCTGGGGCTCTTGAGTCTGGAGAAAAGGAGGCTGAGGGGAGACCTTCTGGCTCTCTACAAGACCCTGCAAGGAGGGTGCAGAGCGGTGGGTTTGGTCTCTTCTCTCAGGTAACAAGCAATAGGAGGAGAGGAAATGGTCCCAAACTGCCCCAGGGGAGATTGAGGTTGGCCATGAGAAGAATTTCCCCCCTGAAAGGGCTGTCAGGTGTTGGAACAGGCTGCCCAGGGCAGTGGAGTCCCCATCCCTGGAGGGATTGGAAAGGCCAAGAAATGAGGTGCTGAAGGACATGGGCTAGAGGTGGCCTGGACATGGTCAGGCTGGGGTTGGACTCAATGATCTTATCTTCCACCCCAAGGGATTCTCTGATTCTATGTTTATCAGAGTGAAAAGACATACCAGTAAAGCAGCATGTAACACCAGCCCTAGCATCAATACAGATGTATCAACAAGCTAACTGGTTCTGACTGGTCCAGTCTGAGTGCCTTGCACGCTTCTGATTGTCTATATTAGTCAAGAACACAAGAAGATGGAATTTTTGACCAACACTGACACCAGCCTGGGCTGCTGATGCAATTACACTGGCAAGAATGATGTGTAGTAATTTGCTTAGAGAGCTGTCTTCATTTAAAGCTACCAATTTCCTAATTTCTAGTATAAACCTCTGATAGGTTCATACAAACACAATTATACTAACAAAAAAAGGCAGATGAAGGCAGGTGAAGAACAATACAACCTGGCTTTCCCATGTTGTAATACTTAACATCAAACTCCACTTACTCTTCCTGATACAAACCCATTGAATGAGACATTGCCTGGCACTAACACACAGAAAAATTTACATTACTGCTTTATTTTCAAAAATAATAAAAGATAATTTCCTTTTTAAGACAGAATGTCTTGTCACAGCAGCATGTTTGACCAGACCCTGCTTCACCTCTGCCATCTCCACTTCAATTGTGTATCATGTCCACTGTTTTCAAAGATTTTGTGTAAATATATTGTACCTCTATTCCTGTATACCCAGAGAGAGCAAAGCATCTGGAAATTTACCTGTAACAGTCTGAGCACATCAGCAAATTCATCTTCACACTAGTGAGATGAGGTGTTTTGACAGCAGAACAGTGATATTAAGGATACCAAGGCTGGGGAAGGGGGGTACTTCTGGTTTGCAGCCATTTCTACAACAGTAACTAGCAGATGCAAGGATATAATTTAGGAAAAGAAGTCCCTAGGCATGACATGTTTCATCTGAGATGTGTTTTTTATTATATTTGTGGAGCAGAATGGGATCCCCTTCCCCTTTCCATTTCAAGGATCAGCCAGTACAGCTGGTCTTGTTGAGGAAGAGCTTGATGTTCTCTCTAACTCTCCTCACACTCTGCAGGGGCTTCAAAGATGTCAGGCTTGACTCTATCTGTCCCAGTTATGTCCCTCACCTTGGCAGTCACTCTAGCACATTGACACTGACCTGGCCACTCAGTTCATTACTGGTACTCCCAGGCATCACCTCTTCAAAGTCCTGTTGGTAAACACTTCCCAAACCAAATTCTTAAGCTCCCACTCTTTGTCATGTCAGTTGTACAACTCTTCCACCACTGTCTAAAGTATCTCCTTCCCATGATACAGCCCTGAATTGAAGGCATTTCTGTTCTCAGCTGCTCTCCACATTAAAACAGAGACCTGAACAAGCACAACCATCATTTTTTTCAGTTCTCAAGATCTTACTGCAGAACTTTTGCTGTTAGAACCAGAAAGTATGTCTAAGTTTGCACAATAAACACAGGCAAGCTTTTCACTTTTCTCTTGGCAAAGAAAAACAAGAGTCACAAAGGTGACAACAACATCCTGCATACATGAACTAACAAGTGCCATTTGCTTGTTTTCACATGGAATTCATTTTAATACTCATGGTACATTGCTGTGCCCTTTCCCCAATAAAAACTTGTCAATGTGTGTGCCTGCATTTGCTGGTCTAAGCACTGATATGGGCTCTGGAAGATGAAAATTGAATTATTTATTCAATTCTTTCATCTCAGCTGAAAAAAACTACTTGATACCTCTCCCCCGAGAGAACATCTCTATCCTCCCTCACTTAACTTCCAGTAAAAGAGGGTTCTGAAGACCTGGACTTGTTATACTACAGGTAGGAAACTTATCCATCAGTTTACTAACGTGTAAACATCAGCTGCTTCTTCCTTCCTTGCCCCATACAGAGCAAGCAGCTCTTCACTAAAAGGACTCAGCAAAAAATAAAAGGTTTATGAAACAACAACCATGTATATTACCATCAAACTAGTACTTAGTTGGAAATCCTAATCAGCTTCAATTTGTGTTTAAAGAAAAAGGTTCTTTGCATTCAGGAAAAAAACCCCAACACTTCACAGTTGGTATCAAGATAAAGACTTTGTTATGCAGAGTCTGTCACTTGAAAACACCCAACCTAGACCTTCAGGTAACCCAACCTAGACCTACAGGTAACCCAACCACAGATACTGCATTGTTCACGGCCAACATGCAATTTCAACTCCAGTTCCAATGGTTCACGTTATACAAAATCTCTACAGAACTAATGGAGACTTAGTGCCTTCATCACTGTACTGATGGCACAGGAGAATGTCATCTGAACCCAGCTATTAAGACATTCCACCCATTATCCAGTACTACTTCCAAGTCTGAGTGTATGAATTCCACAAATGGACCTACATGGAACAAGACCAGAACAGTAAAAGCTTGAAACAAATACATGGCAGCTGATTAAAAAAAATAATTGAGCTAAAGTACTCATTTAGAATACAGACAGGACTCCTCCATCTCCACTCTATAATGTATCACAGGAGCATCAAGCCTTCTCTCCTTGTAGTCTTGAATTTTTTAATGTGGTGCTTTGTGCCTTTATTTTGCTTTGGAAGGTTAATGCAGTTTAGCTTCTCATAATTTTCACTTTGACCTTTGAGAGATTGTTTTAAAACATTTTAAGGTATCTTTCTTTACAGATAAGACATTTTGACCTTCAAACTTTGCAAGCTCCTCCTTACTCCTAACATTCTCTTTGAAGAAAGTGTTCAAGTTAAGCCTGATTCACACTCGCTCTTCATGATCAACAGACAAGCCCCAGAAATGTTTGCAGTTAAGAAATCCTCGGATTCAACAGCAATCAGCCCTCTATGACCTCACTAACCACCTTCTTTAGTCTCCAAATTTCACCCTTTTGAATTGAGAATC
>VXBZ01012837.1:104159-131659 GCA_013399135.1 Heliornis fulica | reverse complement strand
TTTCCCTTGAACTTAAAAAGACTTCAGTTTGATTAAAGTTTGGCAGAACAGAAAACAATTTTCTTAATTGTGGTTTTATCTTGAACCACATAATGCATCATGAAGAAAGCCAGCTGTAAGAAAATATTTACTTTTTAAGATCATTTTTCAAATGAAAGATAGGGGTAGAATTCATTCTGAATGCCCAGTTATGACGTTATGGCCAAGTTTAAAGTCACCAGGAAATCATCCTGGTTTTTAGCTTTAACAAAACACCAGCTCTCTAACATTCACTCATACTATACACAGACACATTCATTTTACCTCTTTAATATTACATGGGGGGTCTTTAAAAAAAAAAAAAAAAAAGCAACAAAAACAAAACTAGAAAACCCACCTTATTAACCTTCAAATTCGACTACAAGAAATTCATTCAAACCAACTGAGCACAGCCTGATTTTTGAAAATATATTTATGTCATCCAAAACCTGCCTTACCTTGGTGCAGAGCTTCCCCAGGCCCCGTGCTTGTCTGTCAGGATGTTGATGATTTTCTGTATCAGTTGAGTTGAAGTCACTTGGTCTCGGTACTTGGCTGCCATTATCAAATGATGACACATCTTTTCTTCCTCCCGTTTGTCTGCAGAATACTGGGCACACAGTGACTAGGAAGAAAATAAAGACTTTATTACTCTGCATTTTAATTATACTATCCAACTTTGAAGCACCTTGTAATTGGTTGCTTGAGAATAATGAATTAACCCCATTTTACAGGTTTGAGAACAGCTGCCCCCAGTAAATCTGCCCAGAGGGCCAATAGAGCATCTTGGTTTCTTGTGAATTCTTTAAGCCCAACTCAACACTTGGCAAATCTAAGTGGCCTGATTACATAATAGAACATACAGACACAACCACTTTTATTTTATAACCAAGTTGGTGGGAAAAGAAAGAGGGAAGTTTCAGAGTAATAAATGCCAGCTCGCCGATCGCCCTGTTCCCATGACTCTCGTTGGATTTGGGCAGCCAACAGCTCGCCCATCGCCCTGTTCCTGTGACTCTTGTTGGATTTGGGCAGCCAACTGTTTGCTGTTTATATAAATACAGAACTACAGAGCAGATGAACAGAAGTCAAAGCACACATGAGGGATGAATGGCTTTTGAAGTTGAGCAGGTTTCCAGGCCAGCATGGGAAGCGATTCCTTCCCCCAGCTATACCACACCTGTTGTGTACACCACTGCTGTTCACCCAGCTACTCAAACTCCAAAAATACCAGAAAATAAGAACTGGACATCACACCAAGAAACAGAACTTGAATCCACCAAAGATTCTCTGTTGCAACATTTCCTCATCATTCCACTCTTTGCTGATCGTATGAAAACCGATTTGTTAATAGAGAACTCAAAGTAAAACGGCACCAAATTTACATCCCTCCCTCATCAACTCTGTGTACATGAACATCCAACAACAAATTCAGATCTCAGTAGAAACAATAAAGGCTTTTCCCCACTTCAGCTTCTAATTTCAGTTTTCATCTGGCAGTTCCACAGCTAGCATATGCTAGACAAAGCATTTCAGCCTTTGTCGATGATTGGATTATTCCATGATCTAGTTAGGAGGATGGACACAAATGTCTGCCTAACAACAACAAAAATTGCTTTTTCTTTGGAAGCACAGCTGATGCAGACACCAGCACAATTATTTCTTGGAGCTTCGATAACAGCACAGTAGCATCATGCTCTTTGTGGTTAAAACTGCAGCGATGTTTTTTCTATATATGTCTCTCTATACGTACAAGAATTAGAAAACTGCTGCAAATAAAACAGGCAGGATATGAATGTTATTTCTATACATGCACATACAAATATATATGTCATACAAAGTCAGAGAAAGATAGGGAGAAAGGGGAAAAAAACCTACCAATAAAATAAAATTTGGAGCTTTGTAGATTTTCACAGATATAACAAAAACGTACTAACAGATGAATAGATTTTAAGGACCTATTTTAACAATGTTAATATATTTCCTCAGAATTTTCCCCACACCTTAGAGCAAAGCTCACCTGATGAACAGACATCCAGGAGGAGTGAAGAACGAGCAGCTGACTTCCCAAGTCAAGGAGAGATGAAAAATTGACTTTTCTAGTCCTACACAAAGCACTTTGCCAGCCCTCTTCACAAAAATATAAGATGCCTAAATCATAAGCAGCCCTAAACATTATATTTCTAGCTTTTTTTTTCTTTTTTAAATACAGCTGTCTTTTCCAATAGATTAATCTATTTTGCACCCGTGATGACTTGGATATCTTCTCAGCACTTTGTAAATGTTTCATAAGCTGTTATTTTTAAGTTGCCTGAAAGGGCAGGATTCTAAAAAACAAGTGTATAAGGTAAGCTAAGTAGTAAAATGTTTTAAAGTGCTCTTTAATGGATCCTCCTTTACAATTTGAACAGCAACTTTTCATATCTGACATAAAATCCATAGATATAAATCACATTAGGGGGTTATTCTTTCCCCATTATCAATCTCTGTCTCTTTATGGAACATTAAAGTCACATTTGACCTTAAAACATGATAAAATGGAAATCAAACTAGAATGTTTTGTAAAAGATATAATGAACTTGTACCTCTTCCAGAAAAAAAAAAAAAGGTCTCTTTATGATGTAATTTTGAACACATCCTTCATTAAATACCACAGATTTTCAAAGCACAGCTGTGACATTCAGTATTTTATTCAGGAAAAATCAGTATTTTCTTGTCCTGACAACTTGCACAAATACACAATCAGACTGTTACAAAATGGAAATGTATAGAACTCTACTTCTCTGCCAACTGAGCACTTACTATGAATAGAAATTTGCAGTTACCCACCAAAACTGGGAGAGTCCCACACGCAGTAATCCCCAAAAAAATATAACATCACTCCAGGAGGGACTCAACCTCAGCACACTCTATATATATATATCTATATATATATCTCATACAAGAAAACCCAAAAAGAAGCCACAGTTCTGCCCAATGCAGCACATGTCTGTACAGTTATAGCACTGAGAAAGTTTCATAAGAGTCATCTTCTCACTCATAGAGGAGACTTGTCCATTGTCCAGTGGTCCCTACCCAGGACATGGGCCAAATATTCAGCTAAACAGAAACTGTTTCTCTCTCTCCTTCTTTCAAATCACTTTTAGTACAGGAGTGAAGGATGCCTGGCTCCACAAAAAAATAAAAAAGGCAGCCAGTCATCACTAGACTGTTCTGAATGCACTAAAACTCTGTTTCTCTACTATGGGTTTTTTTTCATTTTTCCAGCTGCCTTCAGGTTCACCTGACCCACCACTTCCAGAGATGCAATACCAAGATATGGAGTGAGTGATATATATTAACACTTCACACTAAATCCTCATCATTCCTTTTATGTGAACTAAAAATTCAGCTTGATCTCTGTTTGCACATAAAATCAAAAAGATATTTTTGCAGGTTTTTTTATTCATAGAATCCTAGAATCTCCTGAGCTGGAAGGGACCCCCAAGGCCCACGGAGTCCAACTCCTGCTCCACACAGCCCAGCCCAGTCAGAGCAGGGCACTGAGCGCATCGTCCAGACGCTGCTTGACCTCAGCCCAGCTGGGGGCTGGGACCACTTCCCTGGGGAGCCTGTCCCAGTGCCCAACCCCCTCTCAGGACAGAACCTCTTCCTGACACCCACCCTGACCCTCCCCTGGCGCAGCTTCATGCCCTTCCCTCGGGTTCTGTCCCTGGTCCCCACAGAGAGGAGATGGGCGCCTGCCCCTTCGCTGCCCCTCNAATGTAGACCCAGATATGCTCAGGTAGGACTTTACAATTATATATACACTTGTTTGGAAATGAACTTGGTGAACCTTCATTCCAGTAGTGCTTGGGCCAACCTATGTTTGTTATCTGTTTGAGAAAGTGAGTGATGAGAGTATCATGACAAAACTACTGTGGTCACACTTGTGATGAGACAAAAAAAGTAGAAATAAATATATTTATTTAAATAGATAAATATATATAAGTGAACATATATGTATAAATAAATAAAAATAAATATATATTTTTCACAGATAAATTCCGCAGGTTTTATACAAAAAGTCTTAAATTCAGTGGCTGTTAGAAGTTTTATGAAGGGAAAATGTATTGAGCAGAATCCTTTGATGCAGTGTGGAGCAAAGACCCATGTTCTCTACCTACTCTTCCATCTAGGATGGGACAGAAACCTTCACAGTTATCAAAGAGTAAAGGGTTTGGTTTGTTTTCCTCTCTCTTGTTGCCTTTTTTGATAATACTGCTGGGTATTTCAAAAAGAAGATTTCTTTTGAAGAAACAGTAGCTCTAAAGTAGCACAAGGTCATCCAAAAGGCAAGTTATAGAACTGAAAATACAACACATTCTGTATGCAGAAAACAGTCCAGAAATACTGCTGTAAAAATCTGACACGGTGAATTAGTCCATTCTATATGTCAGTGAAGAACAGGATGAATCTAATGTTTTCAGAACTATTTTATCTTTATCTTTACACAAATGCCAAGGAAAAGCTTTCCTGCACACACTACAGCCTGCATGTGCACCTCGAATGTCCTGAAATGACACCGTATTTTCTACAAACTATGAGAACACTGAACCACGTGAGGTATTTAAATGAAGTATCACATCTTTGTACATTTATTTTTCAACTCTGAACACTTTTATATATTCTGGTTCCTCTCTCCAATTTGGGTAAATGCTACTTGCTGTGTGAACGACCTTGTCTCACCAAGCATCTTTGAGAGGAAAATCCATCCTTGAGGTAACGTCTGCTCTTGCCACTGATGTAAATTCCCTACAAATAAGGATATTTTAGTAAATGAAGGAGCTTCTCAACCCTTTGCTTTCACAGATCCTTGCACTTGACCTCTGACCCGAGGTTTAAAGTCTGGACTAAAAATGCTACCCAGGGAAATCTTACAAAGACTCCTGAATAAGACTTAGAAAAATGAAAGCTTAAAACCTCAACAGCGAACAAAAGTCAACCAATGACAACGTCTGACAGCCACCGTCAATTCTGAAGTGATGCCTCTGTCATCCAACGACTCAAAGTATTGATTTCTCTCAGCATGAAAAAAGCTTAAGCCAATGAAATAGATATAGCATCATCCCCCCGATAATAGCCATCAAGGTTAACACCAGCACAACACTTATCAAAGTATCTCTTCTATTTCTTCTTGTTTTTAATGGACTGAACACAATGCAGTGGCTTCTCAGCTCTGCAACCCATAGTTTTCCAAACCTCATTTATCCACTTTTCCAGCCTTTTATCTGATTTGAAGATTAAAAAGCATCTGCATCTAAATCAACTGTTTGTAATACAAATAGGGGGGTTGTGGTGGAGGTGGTGGGGGGGAGAAGGAAAAGGAAAAAAAAAGAAAAAAAAAAAAAAAAAAAAAAGGGGGTTTTGTAGCCANAACAGCTTCATTTTTTACCTTTAAGTCTCACAGCATTAAGCTTTAGTAAACCCAGCTAAATACTTTTACTGGGACTGCATCTTTCAAATAAACCCAGTTTAGCAGAGTAGGTAAATACGATAAACTAACAAGCATTACACTGGATATAAAATAAATGACAGAATAAATAAATAGTAAAGAGCAGAGACAAGCAACATCAAGTTATCCTGCAGTATCAATTGGTACCAGACTTATTTTTTACCTTCTTTTATAGGTATCTATTTTCTATTACTTGTGATTTGTGAATATAAACCAACTATGATTCTGTGATGTGTGTTACGGTAGCACCTTCAGATCACAAAGACAAAACTTAAACAGCTCTTACTCCCTGCTAGAAACTGGGATTAGTTATATGTGCCCTCCATTATTCCAATACTGTAACTCTCCAAGCATCACTGCTAAGCTTTGCTCTACATGACACACAGAGACAAATATTCTTTGTGAATCCATCAAGCCAGTTCTTAATGTCCATATGCCCAAGTGCTTCACATTCAAAGGATGCACTTGAACAGACAATTCCCTCCCTCTCTCATTTGCAAATGCAGATTATCTCTGAATCACCTTCATACTGTTCTTGTCTTAAAACAAGCTAAGATCCTAAAAACATCAGACTCAGGTATTATATCTGAGACCCTTTGGGTCCATATCTTCCAAGGACAAAGCACTTTTCAAGCTAGAAATAATCAAAGTACAGTTCCCCTGTGCTCCAGAAACACCTATGCTCATCACTTCTGCATAGGTGGCTCAGCGCTCTCCGATTAGATATTAAGCAAAGAATCCCATAATCACAAAATGTCACAAGTCGGAAGGGTCCTCAAAAGATCCAGTCCAACCCCCTGCCTGAGCAGGATCACCTAGATTAGAACACAGAGGAACGTGTCCAGATTGGTCTTGAATGTCTCCAGAGAAGGAGACTCCACAACCTCTCTGGGCAGCCTGGCTCAGTGATCTGTCACCCTCACAAGGAAAAAGTTCCTCCTTATATTAAGATGGAACTTTCTGTATTCCAGTTTGGAACCATTTCCCCTTGTCCTATCACTGGCCATCCCTGAGAAGAGCCTGGCTCCATCCTCCTGACACTCACCCTTTACATATTTATAGACATTAATGAGGTGACCCCTCAGTCTCCTCTAAGCTGAAGGGACCCAGCTCCCTCAACCTGTCCTCAGAAGGAAGATGTTCCACTCCATCACCCTGGCTAAGGAGCAAGAAGGAGCAAGTGATGATCTTTTAAGTCATTTCCCAACCACACTGCGTCCACGCTGTGACATTCAACTGCTTCAACACCACCACAGGGCCTAGTCACGTATTCACTAATGAACTTCTAGTCCAATTCAACAAATCAATCCAATCCATGAACAACTTCTGGAACTACAAAACTCCTAAGGAGCCCCCACTCTGTCCAGCAAGAGAGATGTATACATACATCACCTGAGGATTCACTACACACACTTAGTGATGCCAAATTCCAGTTGCACTGCTCGGATTTTTCATAAACTGTTGGATATTTGGTTTCACAAGCTTTTCATATTCTCATTTCTACACAGCTAAAGTTTTAAAAAGGGGGAGAGAATTACCTTTCAATCAGGTGAAAAAGTATAAACACCCCTAAGTGGGTCACATAAAGACTTCTGTCACTTTAACCAAAGCAAAGCTGTGTTTGATTGTTACCTTGTCTATAACCAGTAGTTAAAGATGTGTGAGCAAGTTATTGCTGTCAGTATTTATTTCCAGTCTCCAAAGAGCAGTGGAGACTGGCCTGGGGAACTGCCCAATTCTACTTCAGTGCTCCTCAGCTTTTCTTTCTCTTCATGCATAGAATCACAGAAACACAGACTGGTTTGGGCTGGAAGAGACCTCAGAGCCCATCCAGCTCCAACCCCCTGCCAGGGGCAGGGACACCTTCACCAGACCAGGCTGCTCAAGGCCCCGTCCAACCTGGCCTTGAAACCCTCCAGGGAGAGGGCAGCCACCACTGCCCTGGGCACCCTGTGCCAGGGCCTCACCCCCTCACAGGGAAGAATTTCTTCCTCAGATCCCATCTCAATCTGCCCCCTTCCAATTTAACACCATTCCCCCTCGTCCTGTCACTCCAGGCTCTTTTAAAAAGTCCCTCCCCAGCATTCTTGTCAGCCCTGTCAGGTACTGGAAGGCCGCTCTAAGATCTCTCTGGAACCTTCTCTTCTCCAGGCTGAATAATCCCATCAGTTGCAGACTCTTACACTCACCAAACCTCACCTGTTGTTCTTGCTGTTACAAGATGAACACTAAGTGGAAGCAGGGGAAATAATTGTCACACACTACAATGGTGGTGCACAAAAACGTTTCCCCAGTAAGTGTTGCTGTGACTCTCAATCCATTCTAAACAATCTTGTGAAAATCCACTTATGACCAAGGGCCAGATGGCACAACTCCAATACACCCCAAGAAACTAAAGGTCTGAAACGTTCTCATTCACTACCTACAACCACCACCTCCCCAACTGACCTGTTCCACTGTGCCAGAGTAAGAACATCTACTCCCTGGTAAGGTAGGTAGAAAGCAGTCCAGCAGTTTTGGCCCCAGCAACCAAAGAATTGCTTCCCTAGGACTCAGATTTCCAGACACCCAACTGCCAGCACAGCTCTTTTACAACTCACAGCACCAAGACTTGGCACAGGAGTGATGCTTGAACAGACTGAAAGTCACATGTGGTTCAGATGGCACAGACAAAGCTCAGATGGGGTCTCTAAGAGCAGGAAACGCACAGGTAACATACACCACTGAGTATTCCTGAATGCATCTTACTAAACATACACCACTGAGTATTCCTGAATGCATCTTACTAATCAGGAAGCCTTTAAAGGTACTACAGAAACAACAATTTTTCACATGTTGTGTGAGATGAATTCTGAATCATTTTTCATAACCAGGGGAAAAAGGTACAGGTCTGACAGTGGGGAAACAAGAATACTGTGAAGCATGGAAAAAAAAAGAAAAGGAAATTATCAATGAAATAAAAATAAGTAATATTTTTTTAATGCTTTGATTTGGAAACATTTTGCCAACCTTCTTTTCCAAAACCAGAATGGAAGAATTTATCCCAAATGATTCAGATAGTAAGAAGATAACCCAAAAGATAAACTGGAACCTTATTACAAAATATTTTGTTCTGCTTTAATCTACAAATCTGGCTTCAGCTTCTGGCTATAACAAAGCAAAAGGAACATACATGAGTTAAAATTCTTCAATTCTATAGATATCAAAGACACATACTCAGGTGTACTAGTATTTAGCATGACCTGTTAATCACCTCAGCTCCTACCTCACAGGAATTTGCATCCCTATATAGACCATATAAGAACTCATGTTCATATTGTATGTAGATACAGTGCAAAAATAATCAACATATTGATTTTGTTATTTATTGCTCGATATTCCTGCTACATCACACTCCTTACAGATTTGCTAAACACATGCAAATCAAATCAACTTCCAGCCAAAATCTCTGCATAAGCAGTTTCCAAAATTAGGTGAAGTTCCAGATTTCTGAAAGACAGGAAGATCAGCCTCTTGAAATAGCCCTGCAGCCAGGAGTCAGTGCTTCTATTTTCTACAGAGTTCCCACCAAACCCTTTTCCATTTTCCCTGTTTGGTGTCTCAGTTTGAGAACATGACTAATTTTAATCCAGAAGCTTCAAAATATATAAAAATATACCCAATTAGGTCTATCAGGATATACCAAAACAGGAACAAAGTATAGAGAAATCACATTTATTTGAGGTAACAAGACATTTAGGTGTAATAGCTTCCTATCTAGCCAAGACTCATTGTATGTCAGACAAGCACATCTCTAATAATCATAGAATCGTAGAAACATAGAATGATTAGGGTTAGAAGCGACTCCCAGAGGTCATCCAGTCCAATTCCCCTGCAAGAAGCAGGGACACCCCCAACAGGATCAGGTTGCTCAGGGCCTCATCCAACCTGGCCTTGAACGTCTCCAGGGATCCAGGGGCATCCACCACCTCCCTGGGCAACCTGTTCCAGTGCTCCACAACTCTCACAAGAAAGAACTTTTTCCTAATCTCCAATCTAAACCTCCCTCCCTCTATTTTAAACCTTTTATCCCCCCTTGTCCTGTCACAACAGGCCCTACTGAACAGCCTCTCCCCATCTTTCTTGTAGGCCCCCTTGAGGTCCTGGCAGAGCGCTAGAAGGTCTCCCCGGAGCCTCCTCTTCTCCAGGCTCAACAGCCCCAACTCTCTCAGCCTGTCCTCGTAGGAAAGGTGCTGGAAGAGTTGTACAACTGACATGTGGCCTCCTCTGGACCCTCTCCAACTACTCCATGTGCTTCAGCCTCACACATAAGCCTCAGTATTTTGGAAAACAAGGTGTTTCGAGACCTGACTGGGCTCCTTAAGATGTTGCTTATGATGTCTAATGGAAAAAAAATTAAAAAAAAACAACCCATAAATTAATTATAATTTGAAAAATTGTTGTTTGCCTTTCTGTAACTTGGTTCTGCACTCTGGTAGCAGCACCAAAGGCAGGTTTTAAAAGTATCCTACTCTGCATAGTAGCCTACAAGTCACTAGACATTAAGAACAAAGAGAAAAATATCAGCAGCACATACCAGTTACTGTATACACAGGGATACATAATGGTAATTAAGATAAATGCAGGAAAAACCCTCCTATTAATACTGCACCAGCAACAGAAGGAGCTTTACACAGGTTCTGTGCAGAAACCTTTAGTGGAACCTCAGCTAAGAAGCACTCAGACACGAGCACAAACTGATGACCCAGAAGGTAACCCATCTGTCCTTCACCAGCTCCCATCCTGCTTCCTTCAAGAGCTCATTTACAGGACTTGACCTCTGATGGCTCGGGAGCCTTCCAGCCTCTCACAACAGAGAGTGATCACCCTGACTGGCACGTGTCCCTGAGCAGCACAGCTAAATAGGACCAATGTGTTTGCTGGCAAAGTAGTTCCATACCCAAAAAAATCCCTTTCACTTCTGTCATTAAGCACCTTCATCTGTATCTGCAGAATCATTCAAATTCATTATTAGGGAAAAAATTAAAGGGTTGTTTTTTTTTGTTTCTCAGAGAAATTTTAAACACCTAACAGAGAATCTCTGAAAAAGGATTATATGGGATCTTATTCATCTGCCTACTGAAAACCAGCATGCTCAGTGCTGCTGATTCACAAGTTTCTCACTTAGATGCCCAATTTGCTCTTCACTTTTCAGTAAATTAAAATTCTTCAGAGGCTCATCCTTACAGAGGACCAAGTACTTTAAAAGCAGGATATATAGAGATGAAAAAATGGCAAAGATCAAAATTAAAATTAAAAAAAAAAATCCAGAGGCAAATGGGAAGGATTCTTAAAATATGGTCCTTTACAGTGGTTATTCTTTAAATTCATTCCTAGCCACTCACTTTGGAAACATGTTAAGCAGTCACAATCCCAGCTTTGGCTTAACCTCTGCCTTAACTCAAAGCCCCCTGTCAGAGTTCCTATAGCATCAAACTCTGAAAAGCAAATTATTTGGACTTTCTTTTTTCCCCTCCCCTTCTTTCGGCAGTCTGTGTTCTGTATTTCATCCCAAGTAGTATATGAGGTCTTTTCCTCTGTGATTGGCTCTCACACATTTAGGTAATGCAATGTTAGAGTTTCAGACAGCATGAGACAGGTATGAAGAGCTTTGAGTTTTAATTAACATTTTTTATTCTGAAAAAAGCCTTGAAAGACTGGAATTTGACTGTTAAAACTGCTGGGGGAGGATAATTTTCTTTTTAAAACTGTGTGATTTTGCTATCCATAAAAAGGCAGAATTTGAAACATTCTGACATTTCAAAGTGTGAGAAGACATCAGCCTCTGCTTTAATTTACACCATAGTCTAACTTAAAAACACTCAAATAACTCCAGATCCTTATACTGAGTGGTATGAAACAAGGACTGAAAATACTCCACAACCATTGCTATAAAATTCAGCCAGTTGAAATGAAAACCATCACATGAACAGATATAAGTGATGTGGGACACACCAAAACACCAAGTAACAACATTTCTCACACACTTTAACAACTTTAGTTACTCTCTAACCAATAAATTACCTCTAATATGGCAGATTCCTGAGAGGCTTCAAACAACTCTGATTCAAAAGTAACCCAAGAAAGCTTCCTCTGCTGAGGAGCATATGAAACTGCATCATAAAAGGGTGTTGGTCCAGTGCCAAGGAGGTGATGCTGGTTTCAAGGCTTTTGGACAGCTGCTGAGAAACCCCAACTACCTCATTTCTAACAGGCAGTGGAGGAAAGAACAAACAAAGGTATTTCAGAAGTCAGAATATCTGATTATATTTTTCTGTTGCAAATGTTTCACATGTTCAGGACTAATGGTAGTGTAATCAGAGATGCCTGTAGGTGACAAAAGGTTCTCCCAAGGCTCTCCCAAGATGTCCTACAGACCACACCCCACCATATCAATGCCCATCACCCTGCTGCAGGCTCCCTGATCCTAACCCAGGACCCCAGCCATGGGGTAGGTGGACTTCTCAGCATCAGGCTGGCCCTGACACTCTCTCCCTGCTCTTCTCATAGTGGGTGGCAGGCTGGAGATGCTTGCTGAGGTCCTGCCCAGGAGGTTGTGGTACTGTGGTGGGTTCCCAGCTTACCTCCACAGGGCACTGCCAGCCCTTGTGTCACCCTGACATGACCTTGTAAGTATCTGCTCCCAAGTTAGGACAACATTTGGTTCACAGGTGACATTCTCTAGAATACTGTAACCCAACCAGAAAATAAGCATTTTGCTTGCTTTGTCTCTCCCCACCCTTAGATACTTTTTGACACATGAGCTGGCATCAGCAACAGAAGATGGAACCTCAGATTGCTCTGAGGGGAACACACAATTCAGGATAGACTGATGAGATTTAAATCACAAGTTTCTGCCAAGACAGACAGGGTGAAGGAGCACAAACACCACAAAATCTATTAGGCTATAACCTTAGCATGACTACTTGGACCCAGAATTTGTTCCAACAAAGTTTTCACTAAAAAAACCCCAACAAACCCAAAAACAAACAAAACCCAAGTTTCTTGGCATAAAGGAAAACTGGAAGCAATCCTGAGGAGAAGGACTTGGGGGCAGTGGATGACAAGGAGCTCAACGTGAGCTGGTAAAATGTGCTTGCAGCCCAGAAAGCCAACTGTGTCCTGGGGGCTGAAAAACCAGGTCAAAACCAGTGTGACCAACTGATCAAGGGAGGTGATTCTGTCCCTCTGCTCTGTTGAGGCCCCACCTGCTGTACTGCAACCAGATCTGGGGTTCTCAGTACAGGAGAGACATGGAGCTGTTGGAGTGGGTCCAGAGGAGGCCTCAAAGATGATCAGAGGGCTGGAGCATCTCTCCTGTGAAGACAGGCTGAGAGAGTTGGGGTTGTTCAGCCTGGAGAAGAGGAAGCTCCAGAGGGATCTTAGAGCCTCTTCCAGTACATGAAGGGGCTACAGAAGAGCTGGGAAGGGGCTGATTGTAAAAAAGGCTGTGGATGATAGCACAAGGGGGAATTAGTATAAGCTGATGGAGGGTAAACTTAGATCAGACATCAGGAAGAAATTCTTCCCTGTGAGGGTGATGAGGCCCTGGCACAGGTTTCCCAGGGAAGCTGTGGCTGCCCCTGGATCCCTGGCAGGGTTCAAGGCCAGGTTGGATGGAGCTTTGGACACCCTGGGCTATAGTCACTCTATAGTGTCAGGCATGCTACACCTTTCAGGCACATCCAAAATAATTTTGGGGTTGTAAACAAATCTAACACCAAGACATTTGTTCTCCCTTTCTTTACAGAAAAGTGTGCAAGTGCTTGGCTAAAACACAGAGATAAACAAAAACCCAAACCAAACCCATCCACAGAGATAAGAACTACTCCACATAAAATATAGAGCTTACCTTCCAAAGGTGGTAAGGACCAGTGTCTAAAAATAAAAGCTTCTGGAGGATATACACATAACTACATCCAGCTACAGACAGAGGTTTAAGGGGTCAGTAAAATAAAGTATATTGCAGGTACACAAGCTTGGACACAGTACCTTTCCAGACATACAGCTGCAGAATGAGCTGGCTTCACTGAGCCACTTCAACATCAGCCACTGTTTACAAAAAATAAATGGAATTTCACCAGTAACACAAATAATAACAACCTAATAGCTGTATGTACCAGTCTACCCTGATATAAGAACTGCAGAGGTTTCACATGAGATCCAGTTACAGACAAGTGGGATGGGCTTTAACTCAACAGCCTGAACTCAGGTCGGGCCGTAAGCAGCATTTGTGACTCCAGGGCTTGTGTCAGGGAAAGTCCAAAGACAAAACAAACATGCAGAAACAAGGAGGACAATGGGGGGAGGTATTTTACAGTTTTATGACCTCTTTCTTCAATTCCTGTTACAAACAGGCTTCTCCAGTAAAAACAATACTTTTGAAAATGAAATTCTATTTGAGAGAAGATCCAAGACCGCTGCCAGAAGACTGTCAAACGCATCTGGGCTACAAATGACAGTATGTTGGATCAAAAGTTAACACCCATTTAGCAATCAGATGCATATTTCATCCTTAATGAAGGCCTGAAAAGAAGAGTTCACTTTATTCTGGATGCAGGTATCAAAGCAGATCTCACAAAGCAACACAGGCGCATCATCTAAGGATCTTTTTCACATTAAGAATCCTATTAGAAGGAAAACACTAAAAGGTAATTGAATTTCCCTCAGTTATCTTCATCTCTGTCAGCTCCTGCTACAATAACTTACTCTCCAGAGCAGAGATAACTCAATTCTGTCCAGCAAGCATATGTTATGAATCTCCAAAGCAAACTTGTCTAAATCATTCTGGTCTTCTATCAAGGTTGGCTGTGGATATGAACTCTGACAGAAAGCAAACAAATTTATTTTTATCTTTTCAATAATTCACTTCCCTGTGCCCTGATGGAAAAATCTAAAGACATAAATGTTTCCACTAATCCTGGAATTATAAAGCCTAGTTTTAAAATATTTTATCTGGAAGTTAATGCTGTTATGAACTGTTTGATTCACCATTCTGCTTTAGCAGAAACAAAAAAATGCATTATAACAATTTCAGTTTCTTGTATGTATACAAAAACAATTAAAAAATCCCCTAGTGCTGTTGTAATTGATGTTTTTTTCCAGAATGCTTTTGACATTTATCACAGAATCTCCTGAGCTAGAAGGGACCCATAAGGATCATCATGTCCCTCCATGTAAATGGTAACTGTACAAATAACAACAACAGAAGTATGCTCCAACCATTTTACTTCATCAAAGCTCTTACAACATCAGAAAGCACAAATTCTCCACCCATGTGAGCAAATTACTTTGATTTTAAAAGTCACATTTTAAGAAAGGGTGATGACTTATCTAGACCAACATCACAAAAGAAAAGCAGAACAAGCAGCAGCCAAAGGAAAGGTAAATGACATGAATCAGAAAAGCCACTTCCAGGAGAAGAGACAAATACTAGATAAGGTTCTGGTTAGACTAACATTAACCATAACACTTGTGTCTGTTTGGGAACTTTTCAGGCTGTTCAATATATATGTAAAAAAAAAAAAAAGCCTGAAGAATGAGTGAAAAATGAAGCGACAAAGTTTGCTGCTGATACTAAGCTATTCAGAGTCGTGTAACCATGAAGGAGCTGAGAGGAACTGGAGGGGGAGCTTGGAAGTCCAAGCCACCATGGTAATAAACAGCATAGGAACTTGAGTGTAGATAAAACAAATGTAGGAAAGAATCTAATTTTAGATATAAAATGATGGACTCTTAGTTCACCTTTATCTTCACTCCTCTGATAACACCACCTCATTATGGCAAAATGACAGATGGCTCTATGAAACCATCAGCTCGGTACAGGATAATCAACAAACAGGCAGGAATCAAGAAGGAGGAACCACGGAGAAGAAAACAACACAGAAAACAGAGTGTCCACAGCTGGAATGCTGGGGGCAGTTTTAGGTCTTCCATTAGGAAATACAGTGGAACTAAGAAGTGTTTTGGGAAGGTTCAGATTGGAAACCATTGCCACAGAAGAAAAAAACCTATGTAACAGGATATTTTTTCCAAAGTGGGAGGAGAAAAACCCCAAAAAATAAAAAAGGAAAGACAGGATAAGAGAATTCTGTAAAATCCTGAGGTATAAAGGACCCTTAATAGGTGAGTTTTCATGAATGGGTTCCATAGGTTCTTACAACATTAGATGGAGGGAAAAACAGGCCAGAGAGATGGAGTGGGCATGTTGAAAAGGCTGTGTGTGAAAGTTTCCCAAGAGCTGGTATATTCAAGGGACTTGCTGAACCTGCAAAATGAGGTCAGTTCAGAAGGTCTCTGAATCTGTATCCCACCTCTAGCATACACAAGTGCCAGCAGCACCACAATTCCACCAACATCCAAGAAAGTGACAGCTACTCTAGAAAAACAAGGAATAAAGCATTTTATTTATAGCCTCATGAAGCCAAGGACCTTCTTCAGGACTTGCTGAAGCTCCTGGAATCAAACCATAATTACACTTGTTGCAGTACACAGGTGGAGTCAGCCTCCCAACAGTAAGTCCCAACCATGTCTAAGTGATGGTGTTGTGCACGTTTATCAGCTACTATCAGCTCTACAACAGTGTAACAGAAGGTGTTGTAAGACACAGTGGTTGTTGTCCATGTCTCCTCTCCAACCTGTCTCACTATATAGGAAAAGACATTTTACCACACAGGAATGAAACCAGTATGCTCTTGCCATTTGCTGTTAACTCAGTGTAACTCTTGGCAAAAGCCTGTGTGAATTCAGAGTCTTACTGCACAAACAGGGGAATAATCCTTGAAGGGGTACAAGGCACATGGCCATCGATTCTGGCAAACAAGACTCAGTAGTCACAAACTGCAGAGGAATGGGAATGCATCCTGGGAAAGCACTACTATGTTTACCCCTTAAATAAACTCTTCCTTAAGTATCCACAGTCTGAGATAGGATAATACTTGATAACAGACTTATTGGTGTGATCACAGAATATTAGGAGCTGGAAGAGACCTCAAAAGATCATTGAGCCCAACTCCCCTGCCTGAGCAGGGTCATCCAGAGTAGATCACATAGGAACGTGTCCATATTGGTCTTGAATGTCTCCAGAGAAGGAGACTCCACAACCTCTCTGGGCAGCCTGTCCCAGTGCTCTGTCACCCTCACAGAGAAACAGTTCCTCCTTCTATTCAAATGGAACTTCCTATGTTCCAGTTTGGAACCATTTCCCCTTGTTCTCTCACTGTCCATCACTGAGAAGAGCCTGGTCAGTCTTGCTCATCCATGGTGCAGGAGCAATTATCACAGAAGGGTTTCGGTTCAGAAGGACTTTAAAGATCATCTATTTCTACCCTTATTTTCCATGTGCCTGTGCACAGCTGGCAGGAGGATTTGCTCCAGGATCTTGCCAGGCACAGAGCCTGACCATGTAGTGTCCCAGGTCTTTATTCTTTCCCTTTATAAAAATGGGCATTCTGTTCCACCTTTTCCAGTCAGTGGAAACTTCACCAAATTGCCACAACTTCTCAAATATAATGGACAGTGCCTTGACAACTACCTGTGCCAGTTCCCTCAGGACCTGCAGATGCATTTCATCAGGTCCCATGGAATTAAGTCTTTCAAAACCAGAGGGAGAAAAATTACCAGGATCATCTAGAGTATACAGATACCAGCTTCAAAGAAAAACACCTACAAGAATAGTGCAATGCAATGAGATATGATAAATAACAGCTCAAAAAGTAAAAATAAGACAAAATAAAAAAAAAATCAGTGAAGTCAAAAGCTAATAATCACATAATAAAAAGGAAATAAGTGCTGAATACATATAATAAATTGGAAAACATTCACAACTGTTCAAAACATTTAAGTCCCACCTACCAGGTGGAATAGTGAGAAAACAGACCTCCTGGTATTCAGACCATGCAGATCTTCTGTGACCTTGTCAGCACCAACATCAGAATTATTTCAATATAATGTCTCTCTCATTTAGATCAAACCAATTTACAGTAAAGTACCTAAGGGAGATGTGCACTGTCACTAGTGTTCTTACTTCAAAGCTGAACAACTCCCAACACTGTTGCTGAAGTTGTACATAAGTAATTCAAATTATCTTTGGATGGTAATTCTAGAAGAAAAACTTCCATCAAGCACCATAGGATATTTGCTTTGTTAATTTTAGTAATTTACACTCTATCTAGACTGTATTGCTTTAGTGAAGTTTATTTTAGAATCACTGCCTGGCATGAGTTACCATAAAAGTCTGTGCTTGAATAATAAACAAGGTAAACACTCCTGATTTATTTTTCAGGAATAGGTGAGAACAACAACATTTCTGATGGGAACATCTAATTTTAAGCAAATTTCTTAGCTAGCCTGCTTATTTTTCATATTACGAGCATAAAAAGATGCAGCAAAACACGGAAAGTGTTTTTTATAGACAACACAAAAACAGTATAAAAGATACAAATTGAGGGGTTCAAAGGAAACGTATGCCATCCATCAAAAGGCTTTTTAAAAGACCAGAAAAAGCTGGAATGGTTAAGCTACAGAGAAAGAAGGATGTAAGGAAGTGGCATTATTCAAGCAGTCTTTTCAAAGAAGGAAAACAGAAAAATATGTCAACTATGGCATGTTGGTTTTAAAACCAGAATGAAGCAGGCCAAAAATTTGAGGAATACTTGCATAAAAGGCAGCAATAAATTATTTTTCAAACAAATCAGTAGCAGTAAGCCCATTAAGTTATCTCTGTAGAGCTAATAGAAGATCAAAAGATAAGCAGAGCTCTTGGAACAGAAGACCATCAGAGAGAAGTGCCAGCAGAGAAATTCTAAAGGAAACCCAACTGCCACGACCTGACGGTGTTCACTCAAGTGAGCTAGAACTCAACTGAGCCATTACCTACAGAGCTCCTGGGCAAACTGTCTCGGTGCCAGAAGAATGAAACATGACAAATGGAGTCTGCAGGACAACAGGGAATTTACAACAATAAAGTCTGAAATTTCTAAAATGAAAACTGGTAGCTGTGTTTCAAAAAAAAGCAAATGAAATTAGCACAGTAGACAGAGTCATTATTGCTTTTGTGAAGGGAAGTCAAGCTTCAATAGGTTTCTTTCAACTAGACACACGAGACACAAACAAGAAAGACCCAGGTCATGAAGCCCAGTGTTTGAGTATCAGAAAGGTATTTAGAGAAAAGCAGATGAGGTAGGGCACATAGGAACACAGTTAGAACCACAGAATGACAGAATCTCCTGTGCTGGAAGGGACCCATAAGGATCATCCAGTCCAACTCCTGCTCCACACAGCCCAGCCCAGTCAGAGCAGGGCACTGAGCGCATCGTCCAGACGCTGCTTGACCTCAGCCCAGCTGGGGGCTGGGACCACTTCCCTGGGGAGCCTGTCCCAGTGCCCAACCCCCTCTCAGGACAGAACCTCTTCCTGACACCCACCCTGACCCTCCCCTGGCGCAGCTTCATGCCCTTCCCTCGGGTTCTGTCCCTGGTCCCCACNTCCAGACCCAAATCAATTTTATTGATAAAAATTGATTAAAACAAAGGAAAGAGTTTTAAAAAAAAGGAACAGCTAGTCTTCACCTGGGAGACAAAGCATTAAGTTCTTTATATGAAAGAACTGGAAATCTTTGTGAAATAGTGATTCCTGCCACTGGAAACTCAGAGATATCCCTCTAACTCCACTGCTCTTACACTTGTCTCTACACAGGTACAGTGCAACTCTGTGAGATGAAATATTGAGTCTGAAAGACCTTTGGTCTAACCCAGTACAGATGCTTTAGTCTCAGAAAACTAATCAACTGTAAAGCAAAACAACATTATTAATGCAAATTAACAAAAATGTATGGAATTTCCAAGCAGATTGTGTTAACATCCAAAATTATTTTGGATTTCAAATGCTTTAAGCAAAAGTCAAACTACTCAAGTATATAGTGAATTGTTTTTTATTCCTGAAAACTGGCAGACCCCATTCATGGCTCTGTAATACCCTAATAACTAAGACACTTTACCTGAATATTTGAATAATTTGCATCATAAATCATGTGTTCACACAGAATTGCCTTCAGTAAGTGAAACTTTCCTAACTAAGTCCTGCAAATATTAATATAAGACCAGACTTTCATAGTTTTGTGCAACAGAAAACAATTCACAACATGGCAGAAGCTCCCTTCTCATCACCCCGTTTTCTTCATGCTCGTCCTATTTCAATTCAGCCCTTAAAGTAACAAAGCAAAATTATAAGCCATAAGTGGGCACAGGAATTGAGTCTTTGACTCCTTCCAGAAGTTTGTTGTTGGTTTGGGTTTTTTTTTTTTTAGGTTTCCAGGGTCCACAAATACTCAAATAACAGGAATTCCCGAGCATCTCTGCTAAGACTTCCCAAGTAATGGAGAGTAGCTTAATTAAGATCACTGATAATCTGAAGTGAAAATAATCAGCTGTAACATTACCCACGAGAAGGGATAAAATGTTTTTAACACAAAGGAAAGTTTCTCATTCACAGGAAGTGCAAAATAGATGTGCTAAGTATATAAAAGGAGAGAAAAAAGTTTTTTTAAAAAATTAAAATCTTGTACACCTAATACTGTAGGAAAGACTATCTATATGACATTTCCAAATTTATTATTTCTAATTACACTTAGTATGTAAATGAAACATAGCACAGATTATAATATGTGGAAGAGACTCTACAAGATGCTTCTAAACACTGCTAATTATAAAGCAATAAACTTCATTAGTATCACAAAAATGAGAAGAGATTTTTTATATACAAAATAGATAAGGCTTTGAATCAATTGCATTTCCATATTCAATATGAATAGAAAAGCCCAATAATGCTTTTATACTTATTAGATTTAATTCTTGACATAGTTTGTCTCATATTTTGCAAAAAATGTTCTTCAAAACCAGTAATAAAGATAACATCAATTTTTGCATCAGAAAAGTCTATAGGAGATAGGAGTTCTAAAATGAATTTTCTTTCAGGCTGCTTCAGAAGCAATATAACTGTATCTCTGATAGCTCTTCAACATATTTTTATAATGTATTTGGACTGAAAATTGAGGTATAACAAAAAAAAGATGTTGCAGCATCCTAGTGCAAATTTTCATTCCTTCTCCCTTTGATTATTAAAGCTGTGAGATAGAAACCACGGGTTCTCACTTCTTTGATAATTGGGCAATACATTATCCCACTCTTCCCAGAGCACAGGCAAAACGTTCTAATGTTCAGAAGGAAAATTCACTTCTCATTTCAGTATCTTTTGCTTCATGTGAGAGAATGAATCCTAAAAAAATGCCACATAAGAATATATGAAATTTAATTTTCCAGTTTGGGACCTGTCAATATATTGCAGCAGAACAAAACTGGTCAATCCTCCAATGGAAAAAAACCCCCAAATTCTTCCACGCTCAGCACTCTGTCAAAGAGTTTCTAATTCCTCCAAAAAAAATTAAGTATTTAGAAATTAAAGTAAAATTTTTTCTTCCTTCTACCAACAGATGGTGCTGCAATGCTGAACCTGCCCAACGCAACGGGTTTTTCTTTAAAAAAATGTAAATTTGAGAGCACACTAAGCCAATTTAGAACAGAACACATAAAGCTTCATCCTTCTGTGAGGGTATATTTAGCTTCCTTTGTGTGGCCACATTGCATTTGTTCACTGTTATGGACTGTAACTTTGGGTTACGTTATGACATGATGTCTACAACCATTATCTTCATACGCTCTGGAAGGAGTCATTGCTGATAACCACCCTGCTAGACAGAATACCCAGTGAAAGCATTCCAAACTCTTTTATTCTCATCAAGAAGGTCATTGCTATTAAGTGCATCGAGTAACATTTCATACAAAAGGATGTTGGAAGAGCCACAGAAAGATGTTCTATAAAAATAAAAGGTTTTATTAAAAGGAAAATTATATGGAGTGTAGTGACCCTGTCAAGGATTAAAACCACTTGTTACAAACATTAGTAACAATCCTCTACAGAAACTACCAGGACACCAAACACCTTTTCACAATTCTTCCCGTGGCTCAAACATTCTCCTTGACTTATATTCTGCCACAATTGATTTGCAGTACTGAGGAACTTCTCTGACACAAATAACATCCCACATTTAACACTTAGCACACCAAAGGGGAAAAGGCACAGAATACATAAGATTATCCATCCGTGGAGCCACTGAATTTTGTTTTCTGTCAAGGCCACAAAAAAGCCATCAGCTATATCCAACGTCACTACTGGAACGCTTGCCTAGCCTTGCATCTCATCGCTGTCAAGGCAAGACTTGTATTTACATCAAGATTCGTTTCTCAGCACGAGCCACAAAATAAAACATTCCATTTATTACACACAGCCCATAAACTGATACTGAATAAGAATTAAAACTGTGAGGAAGTCCAAGTCTTCCGCTTGAAAAAACATACCCGAGCAGAAAAGGGCAACAAATTTCACAGCAGCTGGAAAGGCTAGATTTAATTATCGAAGAGAAATCATGCAGAGAAGTTAGCTGCCTAGCATGATTTATAACAAATGCAAAGGGAAAGTCGTGTGAAATTCCCAGTTAATCAACAGAAACGGCCAATAACAAGAATGCCAGCACTTTATGTTTCTGGGGAGGATGAGGGATTGAAAAAAAATAAGACCAAAACATTCGAGGGAATGACACCACAGCCTTTACACACACAAAGAAGATACTCTGAGGAGAAAGGCTAGATTATAAAATTACAGCACCAAAGAGCCTGTTTTCCCCACAGGCTCAGAATGAAGAATCTTTGCCCATCCAACTCTAGGAAGTTTTCTGAAAATTGGCTGTGTTGGGCTGCCCGCCGCTCCTCTGCGCACACTCGTGATGGGCAACACAGAGTGGTCCTGTGTGATACCTTTTCCCCTATTTTCCTATTCCTTCATGTGAATCTTCCAGGTTAAAAAGAAGAAAAAAATTAAATCCCACACTGCTGGAAGAACATCCATCAAAAATATTTGACATAAGTGTTGGGATATGATATGACAGATTTTGGTCCAAAATCCGGTCGTGACATCCGACAGCAAAGAAAACCTTCGTGAGAGAGATGAAACACCGATGCCTGAAGAGCCCAGTCCTCAAACACTTGCAGCTTTACAATTCTATAAATATGTATATTCACACACAAATACATAAAGAGATTTATATAAGACAGGATGCATATCCAAGGCAATGGGCACTCCTGTCATAAATTATAAAATAAAGTCAATTAGAGTACAAAATTCCCTCCCCCTCCTCGCACCAAATCCAATTATTCTCGTAAGCCCGACTCGGCAGCAGTCGGCACACACAATCTAAGGCACCCTGTGAACCACCACCGTTCTCAAGGTCATTTCCAGAGAGCAGCCTAGGTGGTGGCATGAAACTAGTTGTTGGAATTCAGGCCTAAAGAAGCTCCTCTTCAGGATGTTCAGCTCTACCAAACAGGGTGAGGCTTTGAAAATTGCCTAGAAGACCTGTGCTTATAAAACCCAGGGACACTGGGCAAAATTTAAGGTTTTAAGAGGTATGTTAGGGAAGCTCACACTTCCACGTTCACACGTGCTTCACTGCCACCTCACAAGAGAGTGGAATATCCCTTCACCAGGCTTCTTAGAGGCTTAATCACATTGCAGGATGCCTTAGGTCTCCCCATGAACTCCCTGTACGTCCACACTCACATGTAGCGACTTACAGAGGTAGCAGAAAAAACACTGATGGGGAAAGGATCAGAAAAAAGGAAATAAAAAGTTTGAGTTTTGTATTTAACCAGAGAAAAACCCTCTTGCAACCACTCTTCCATCTCCAAAGCATTTTTTTTTCTGTCTTCAGCTCAGAAGACAGCCAACATAACTGGTTGGCTCACAATTTATGTTACTCATATTATCTCCTATTAAAAGATGATGTGGCCAGGCACCAAAGAGGAAGACTTGCCTTTGTCCAGGCCACTGGGTTGTAAGGTAGAGCCCTCTAGAGAGGGTGGGAAGAACACCATGGCTAAACTGTATCATTGTGCTAAGTCAGCCAAGCACACTTGACAGGAGGTGTGAAAACCAGCCCATAATGTGGATGGATGTAAAGTGGCACACAGGAATTTCTGATTCCTGATGCCATACCTGCAGATGCAAATGGCTGTGATGAACGGGTCCCCCTTCCACAAAAGAAAGCACACTGACTGAAGCCTGCCACCAGTAACACCAACTTCATGAGCCACCAGCTCTGTTAATTAAGCACTCAGTTGAATTCCATAGCTGTATATCCTTCATTTGCCCACCTGTAGAAGCTGTTTTACCAACCCAGTGACAAAGCTTAACTTGATAAACAGACCACTGCTATTTCTAGCATGAGTACAACAGGTTCTATTCAAGTTCTACCTGATGAGTTAAACCCCTCGAGTCATCATACTTAGATTGCACAGAATCAAAACAGCATCAGCTTAAAAAAACTCAGCCAACTCTTATCCTAGAGAGTTGTCATAGCAAAACTCAGAGCTGTATTAAAAATGTAAGTTGATACTCGGTGTAAATTTCTTCCAGACATCATAAAAGGTGTCCTGAGACTGAAATACGGCTAACGGAGAGGCTGTCAACCGTAGGCTGTCAACAACTGCACGCACTGACTGCTCGTATCTACATGGTGGAACCCCTTCCATCTCACAGCTTTCCCAAAAAGGACCAATCATCTGCTCAACAATGCCATACCATGCATGGAACTTGTGCATAAATCCAGAGCAAAAGATGTCAAGCATGTCCCACTTCGGTGACCATCAGTAAAAAGACACACTTTTCATCTCCCCAGGACTGTCGCCAAACCCTTGGTGTAATAAACGAAACACGCCAGCTATTTCCCCGTTGCAAAATGGTACTGTAGGTATCTTACAACATCTCTGTTTGCAGGAGGGGGTAACTAGCTCTAGATGAAGTGCAGATATGTTATTAAACAACGCACAGCTTGAATCCTGGGGCCAGCACACGATGACCTTTGGAACATAAGCACTGTCTAAGACAAATATGCTTTCATCTTTGGGGAGTATTTTTTCAAGTAAAGATTTAAGAGAAAAACAGTTTGGAAATACGTTAAGCACAAATGTGCCTTCAATCTCTTAATGCTTCATTTTAAAAACAAAACCACAACCAGTATCACATGTCAGAAGAAAGACTAAGTACTCTCTAAGCAGAATATTAGTGAATTTAGTGAGATTTAGCTTCGTTTTCATTTAAAGAACCCAATAATTAAAGCACAGAGAAAGGAGATACATGATGTAACCGAGATCCAAATCTAGAGGTATGACTTAAGTGATTCAGAAAAAAAAAGGCTTGTAGTTTTATTACAAGTCTATAAAAACTAAGTCCATTACTTCAGAATCCTTTAAGTGGGATGAAAATATAAAAATGTAACAAAAACACACTAAAGCATATAAAACATAAGGAAAATGGTTTTAGAGAGGGATTAAGTGCAATAGCAAAATTCTACAAGAAGAAAAAGGTAGTTTCTCATTTTGCACTTAACAGGCTGTTATTTATCTTCAGTAAGGTGGATTTTTTTCAGACTTAAATCTTGACTGTGACGCTAAGCAGCTTTAACACATACAGTGGTATCTGCTCCATGGAAAGGAGCAGCATTGGTACAGTGAAATTTCTTCCCCCACAAACAATGATTCTGAGGATTCTGGCAAGTTCTGAGCTGCTCTGCACAGCCTGTGTTTCTACCAAAGTTAGCAGCAAACTATCAAAACACCCTATGACTTTAAAGTCCTCCTCGGGGTGGAGCCTCCTGTGAATGAAGAGCCAGTACCATACACTGGAGTCCTCAAACATGGTGGGTTTGTTGGATTTTGGAGTTCTGGGTTTTGGAGTTTGGGGGTTTTTTTGGTTTGTTTTTGGGTTTTGGGGGATTTTGGGGTTTTTTTTTGTAAGATTTTCTTTCTTACCTCAAATTCAGCATGGCGGTTAATGTCCTCTGCTCGCTGTCTGCTCAAGATGAATTCTGCTTCATTAGCCACTCTTACCAAATGGTCCTTCATGGTTTGACTCAGCAACCTGAAGACAGAGAATATTTAACAACTGCCTTGAGAGAATGAAGTCCAAAGCTAAAAAATCTCTAAACATGGGATATATACAAAATTTTGAGCTCTCTTCCATATTCTGTTATGATGCCAGTGAGTATTCTGTCAAGAAAACAGTATAAATAAGGTCGAAGGATAATTTTCTGGTGACTAGTGAAATTGTATTTCAAAAATAAGCTGACCTAAATATGAAACAGCATGTTAAACCCCTAGACAGTCATTTGCTTTACCTGAAATATGCATATGTAAGATCTTTCTGACACTTTGCTTTATATTGTGGTGTCAGTAGTTTACACATAGAAAGACCAACAGTGAAACCCTGTACGTAACTGATGTAAAGACTAAACAAAAAATTGGGAATTGCATTGCAGCACAGGGTTTTGTTCCTCCAAATGTAAAATTGGAATTTTATGGTAAGTATACATTTAAGTAATATTTTCAGGATTATAAAACATCCCCAGTCTCATAAACAAAATGCTAAGACATACATTGTTCCAGGTTCTATACAGAATAAAGCCGTAATTCAATTGGAGATTTCTGGGGCCTTCATAAACCCTGAGTTTATGAATGGCAGCAGAGCTGACAGATTGAATTACAACCCAATTACTCTGTGAGTTCACGTACTGTTACTAAAAACATTTCCTTTTTAATTAGTTACGTTGGGATTCATAAAGTTAAAACTGGCTGCACAGGAGCTGTGCTGTTTCAGAGCTACATGTTTCCACAGGATCACCCAGAGATACACCAGATAAAGCCATTACACGCTCTACTGGGGAGATTTTCAAAACACCTGGGTTTAAAGGCTTTTTGAAATTATTTTTTTAAAGGTTTTCATTTGTTAATGTTGAACACAAAATCACTTGTTTGTCTTGCACATATGAGCCAAAGTACATTTCAATGACTCTTTCTATACTACCACAGGATTTATTAAGCAGGATGCCATTTAATGTACAAAATGTCAATTTTTTCCCCTAGATAACTGAACTAAGACCCCCCCATCTCTATCTGTATGTTTAATAATATGATCATTGACACTGTGCTGCACCCTATGCAATCCCATTGTCCTCAGCTCTGGTGAGGCTGCACCTCGAGTGCTGGGGGCACGTTTGGGCACCTCACTCCAGGAAGGACGTTGACATGCTGGAGCGTGTCCAGAGAAGGGTGATGGAGCTGGGGAAGGGTCTGGAGCACAAGTCCTCTGAGGAGAGGCTGAGGGAGCTCTGAGGCTTTAGAGTTTGGAGAAAAGGAGGCTGAGGGGAGACCACCTTGCTCTCTACAAGTCCCTGCAAGGAGGGTGCAGAGAGGTGGGGTCAGTCTCTTCTCTTGGGTAACAAGCGATAGGACAAGAGGAAATGGTCCCAAACTGCCCCAGGGGAGATTGAGGTTGGACATGAGAAGAATTTCCCCCCTGAATGGGTTGTAAGGCGTTGGGACGGGCTGCTCAGGGCAGTGGTGGAGTCCCCATCCCTGGAGGGATTGGAAAGGCCAAGAGATGAGGTGCTGAAGGACATGGTCTAGAGGTGGACTAGGCAGGGTGAGGCTTGTGTTGGACTTGATGATCTTAAAGGTCTCTTCCAACCCAAGGGATTCTGTGATTCCATGATCCCCAACTCCACGCTTGCAGTAGTCTTGTGGGTCACAAGCCTCCTCCAAAGAGAACAACTCCAGAGACAGATCAAGACCTGAAGCTCTTTGCTCACTGCCACCCTCCCAACAAGTTCAGGGAAACCACGGTAAGTGGTAGGCTAAGAGAGTCCATGTGACAGTCAATCAGTGCAGTCAGCAGATTCCTGTCTGGCCATGACGACTCAGAAATAAGAAATACACCCAATTCATTATCTGAAGCTCAATTTCACCTTCTGTTTCAGCAGACTTGTGCAGAAGCCACTGTCTCA
>VXBZ01012837.1:61314-95879 GCA_013399135.1 Heliornis fulica | reverse complement strand
CTTCTTGGCCACCAGGGCACTCTGCTGGCTCATGGCCAACCTGTCATCCACCAGGACCCCCAGGTCCTTCTCCACAGAGCTCCTCTCCAGCAGATCACCCCCCAGCCTGTCCTGATACCTGGGTTTGTTCCTTCCCGGGTGCACTTTCCCACACTTGCTGTTATGGAACCTCATCTGCTCCAAAGCAGGAATGAAGTGCCCAGCTGCAAACAGCTCGATCTGCAGGACGCTGAACGTGGAGTTTTTAATGCCCAGTGTTGCAAAATTACCTCTCAGTCACAGGCACAAAGATTTGATCAGATATACACAAAAGCCAGGCAAACAATACTGTTTCTTTATAATTTAAATCCTTCCCTCCAAGAAAAGAGATTTCCTGATTTTTCAATGCAGGGGAGATATTATAACTCTGATTTCTCATGGCCAGACATAGTCAGGGCAAACATATTTTATCATTTTTCAAACAGAATAAAAGGCAGAATAACTGGAATATGTGATTTATTAATCATTAATTACAAAGTTATTTAATTACTTCCTAGGAAACTGGTTTATATACATTAAGAGGCCAGTAACATCCTAAGCAATAGCTGAGTTCCATTTAGACACTACCAAATAGGTGGGGGTTGAGGGGGTTTGGGGGTTTTCTGAGGCTACATCAAGTAGCATTATTTTGCTAGATTGAACTCTGATATTTATCCCACCATCCTCCCCCAGTTGTCCCCTATCACCTTCTTATTGCCACCATTACATGGCTTCAAGTTGGTCAATAAGCTGTCTGAAATTATTTTTCAGAAGCATTTATTCTTACAGAAAAAGAATGCCTTTTAGCTGCTAATATGCTAAACAAAACAGCCTAAGCAAGTAAACATCCTAGAAGGTTTTTTTTAAATGTAATATCAACTTCTAAATATTTATTTTCATGTAACTGAAACTACTGTTTGAATGTGCGAAAACTCAAGAAAAGCAAAATATTTTTTTTCTATTTAAGACACTGTCCATCTGTTGCTCTTTAACAGAGCTCAGTACAATACTTGAAATTTTAATTGGTGAAGATGGAGGTTGCCAAAAGTGAAAAGAAAGTGCATTTATCATGATACTTTTCAGCATTTTTCTCTACATCAGACACCATCAAAGAAGGCGTTAGTCTAAACAATTTCATAAATCACAGCTGAACACACCCTAAAGCTAATTTTAATAGCTGAAAGAAAAGACTAATGGTCATCATCTTTCATGATCCATTCAATATTTCCCCACAGTATATGCTCTCTCTCAAACAATTACACTCAGTATGCATATTGCATTATTATATCAACATCTTAGTTATCCATCTCCCTAAGGTATTAGGGAAAAAACACGTTAAAAGCCTCAAATTCAACCACTAATGCAACTAAATAACTACAAAACACATTTCAGCACTTTCCTGAGGAAGAACTGTAAGGGAAGATCAACAAAGTCAATAATTTCATACCTGTTCTAAGCTGTACTTAATTGACCATCATTTCCTATGGCTAGAAATGTTTAGTAACCAAGAGACATAATCTACTTTTAATGCTTTTGGTCACTCTACACTCAAAAGTGTTTCAAAAGAAACGAAACCAACAAACACTATCATAAATAGCTACAATGAAATATAACCTTTACATCAAGACAAAAAAATAAAATCAAATTTTATTCAAATACTATGTCTAATGTGGAAATTTCCTAGTTCATTATCTTTTCACCTTTTTCCTCAATGGAATCTGTAAACATTTCCATAAGTATTTCAGAGAAAATGAAAGTATGATATCATGGAATTATATAATGGTTAGGGTTGGAAGGGACCCTAAAGATTATGCTCCAACCCCCTGCCCCCTGCTCCATCCAACCTGGCCTTGAACCCCTCCAGGGAGGGGGCAGCCACCACTTCCCTGGGCACCCTGTGCCAGGGCCTCACCCCCCTCAGAGGGAAGAATTTCTTCCTCAGATCCCATCTCAAATCTACCCACTTGCAATAGAATGCCAGAGTGGCTGGGGTTGGAGGGACATCTGGAGATCATCTAGTCCATCCCAGCCTGCAGGCTGCTTGAAACCTCCTGTAAATTGTAACTCTGTATGGAATAATATATTACAGCACCCTTCTGCCATAAGCAAAAATTAGATCTCAGAACTCTAGCACCAATTTTATACCATTTTATACATAAACCAGTACAATTAACATGTTCTTACTGAGTGCAGAAGGAACACTAACTGAACACATGGAGCAGTACTGGCCTTTAAAACCTTCCTTCTAGAAACAAGTAAACTTCCTCAAGTTTATATCATGACCTACTGTGGTCCCATCTGAGTCAGGCTGGGATTTTTAATCTATTATACAATGGGTTTTTTTAAATTAATTCTACCTAATGATCAATCCTACAACAGCACTAAGTGCTCTAATAAAGCTCATAAGAATTGCTACATTTCTTTTGTTTAGGATACATATTTTAGCCAAAGACCACAACATGCATCAGACAGGAACCAACAATGAGATTAGTCCACAGAAATAACCTTTAGTAAATCTGTCTCTCATTTTATTTCCTTTTAGCTACATACACAGGTGGAGTTATCTCAGTCTTCAAGTCTTTTATACTCCTTGATACTTCTGTGAATTTGTCAATCCCCCCTCAGTCTCCTCTTCTCTCTCTCTCTCTCTCTCTCTCTCTCTCTCTATTCAGTAGGGCCTGTTGTGACAGGACAAGGGGTGATGGTTTCAAAATAGAGGGAGGGAGATTTAGATTGGATATTAGAAAAAAGTTCTTTGCTGTGAGAGTGGTGGAGCACTGGAACAGGTTGCCCAGAGAGGTGGTGGATGCCCCTGGATCCCTGGAGACGTTCAAGGCCAGGTTGGATGAGGCCCTGAGCAAGCTGATCTAGTTGGGGGTGTCCCTGCTTCTTGCAGGGGGGGTTGGACTGGATGAACTCTGGGAGCTGCTTCTAACCCTAATCATTCTATGATCTATGATTCCATGATTCTCCAAGCTGAAGAGATCCAGTTCCCTCAGCCTGTCCTCAGAAGGAAGATGTTCCACTCCCTTCATCACCTTGGTGGCCCTGTGCTGGGCTCTTTCAAGGAGTTCTGTGTCCTTCTGGAACTGAGGGGTCCAGAACTGGACACAATACTCCAGGTGTGGTCTCCCCAGTGGCAAAGTACTTCACCATCTTAGGGGGTTGCAGCAACCTGAGGATGTCTATGCCATGTAAATGCAAGGCAGAATTTGGTCTCTCGCTGAATAATCTTGCTCTGGCACTAGGAGCTGTATAACAATATATTACTGCAGCCTATTGGGATATACAAGATATACAGAAACTACACCTATTTTGTCCCATTTTATGCTTGTTGAGCATCCCTCTGTGTACACAGTTGGAGATGTAACAATAAGCAAGGCAGATCCTTAATCTAACCCAATACAACCATTCCTAAACTCTAATCACTCACACAAATGCCAAGAAAATCTTGTCAATAGGCATTTGTGTTGGTTTGCAATCTGAAGTGCTTGCCAGTAGGCAGCAGACACATCCCTCCTCACTTGTACTGCTAGGGAAGCAAGATATATTTTTTAAAGTTAACCCAAAATAAATATTCTTAATTATATATAAAAAACATTTTCAAGACCAATCCATCAACTGGTTTGGTGGCTAGACAATTAAACAGAATATTTGAAATTTTTTCCAAGAGATGAGAACTGCTCTATTCTCAATGGTAGCAAACTGTACTGCTCCTTTCATACATGCATGCTCCCTACTTGCTCATTTTTCTCAGAAACCTGAAAAAAATAACAAAACCCCTTGTTCTAAAAAGGTTAGCATATTGCACAGTTAGGAATTATATCTAATGCTAAAATACACATCCACAGGTAAGCAGAAAAGAGCAAATTCTTTGCTAAGCCGTCCTTCCTGGTGGAATATATATAGCTGGAATATATATAGCTGGAATATATAGCTGGTGGAATTTTAGTAATTTATTTTGGTTATGAAATAAAGGAGAAGGATGACTTTGGTACTGACAACTATGAATGGAGCACTAAGGAGCAGGGTGGAAAAATGTGTTAACATATGACCAAGAGACATATTATATCCTAGAGTAAAGGTCAAATCTGCATGAAAAACTTGTTCATAGAGAGATATACTAATCTTTAAGTGCCTAAAGTAAACTATCAAGAACTTTTCAGCAGTGTTTGCACTTGGTGTCAGCACTCTCTCAGCACCACATCCACTACAGGCTTGAATGAACTCAGCAATAAAGAACATATAGTGAAAAGTAGATTATATCTCAGCTGGGCTCTTAGTAATTAAAAAAAAAGTTAAGTTAGACTGCATTTTTAAGTATAATGCCTGCAAACATAAATTACTTTTAAAGAGTTGAAGCATGCTTAAATTATTATAATCTACAAAACTCCATTGAAAAAAAAAAGAAAACCAATATGGAATTATGGGAAATCATATCTAGAAACTTTATGGAGCAATTTAATATCAGAAGTAGCACATGCTAAGTGTTGTATGGAATAGAAAAATTTTGCAAGGACGTGACACCTTTATAGAAGAGTAACACAAAACCATATTTGAATGCATTATTCATGATTTATACAGCTGTAACTGGATGGTCAAATAAAATTTAAAAACCATAAATCAATAATGAAAGTACTATCAGAAAGTCATTGAGGAAAATACTCAGTAATTATATTCACGGTCCTCTCTGTTCAGAAGAGCTTTGCTGCTGCTGAAGCTTTACACAGAGGAAACAGCTTGCAAAAATATTCACTACTAACCCAAAAATTCAGAACTCATGGGGAAAAACTTACAAAACAGGCTTTAATTTATTTTAATTTAAACAATGGATAGAATTCCACACTAAACAATGGCTCTTCTATGAAAGCTTTAACGTGGCCAAGCTATCTCACTGATCAATAGGGAGGTTTTGATTTCAATAAGGGTGATAAAAGTTACTCTAACCCTGGGCAGCTACAAGCTCTCAACAGATGATCGTCATTAGGCTGCTATCGGGGTGCCACGTACTCTGGCTGTACAAATGTGTCCTATTAGTACATAGGCTGTCTGTTTGGCAACTCCAGGCTCAAGACAAATGGCAGCTGCTGCCCTTCAAGGTCTGAAGTCAAGTCCTCAGGGAATCTAAAAGCCCAACTGGAAAAATCAAGGCCTGTTCATTAGAGACTGCTCCAGGGGAAACTTGCAAGGCTGCCATGAGAACTATATAAAAGAGCTAATTATTTTTATAAGACTTTTAAACTATCAAACACACTCAGTTACAATAAAAAGTATTTACTGCTGGCATTCTGTTAAAAAGAAATAAAAATGTTGCTTTTTGTCAAAAAATCAGGTAGTGACAGTACACAACTAAAGTCTTTGTATTCAAAACTTTAATGAGTCTTCTAGGAGAAAGCTCTATGGAAATGAACTCGGTGAAATAGCTCCTCAAGCAGAGGTACAACACCAAGCACGTTGTTGGGAGGCAAATACTGCAAACCCACTCGCAGCTCACTAACTATAGATGTGGGCTGAGATTGCGGGTAAGAGACATGAAATTCAAGTAGCAAAACATGTTTGGTGCTGCAAAGCTGTCCAAAAACAACACATAACATTCTTGTTTCTAACATATGCTGTTAACAAACAGCCAGAAGTGTTGCACTAGGGTAGTGATAAATCAAAACTACACACGGCCCAGTTGGTACCAAACACCAGGACGGATCCGGGAAAAAAAAATGAAAACCAAAAGTGTTCCAGTATTTTATCTCTGATAAAACTCAGACACAAAGATTCCAATAACAATAGCTACTTTCATAAAATGTACTCTGGGGAAGAGCTGGAACACTATTTTTTTTAATTCACAATGACAAAACTGTTTACTATTTTAACTATCAAACGGAACCAAGATTTCTTAAACTGAAATATTTTTCCAGCTGCACGGCGTGACAACACTGTATTGAAATCTAATGGTTGGTATAACAGGTCCCTGCTCTAGAATATTTATTGCACAGTATTTATTACAAATCTTTTAAGTGTTATATGAAATTCATTAGTGTTCCTTAATCAATTCTTGGATCAACACGCACACTGGCTTCCGACAGCCTGATTCAAAAAAAGCAATTACAACCCTAGTCCTTATGTAAAAGGACGACAGAAAGAAGCTATGTTAAACCAGTTTAAAAGAAGGAAAATTTAAAGAAAACAGATTAGGAATGATTTATATCAATGCCTAGTGCTGAAGTTAATTACAACTAACCCAATAAAATAGGGCCTTTATTATTGTACAGCAAGTAATAACCTCAGACGCAGAAAACAGAACTCTTTGCTGACTTTTGCATGCTCAATTCCACAGCACACTACATTAAGAATTAAAGAAGTAGTAAATAAGCCATAGAGAAACAGCAGTTTTTTAACTGAAAGCAGAAGACTCCCCTGCTGTTTAACCGTTTGGGATACTCCATGTAAACAGAGCTTCCTATAAACCGGTATTATGTAGTTAGTGGTAAATGCCTGAAACTACCTCATAATGAGAGTTTAATTTCAATACTTGGAAGTTTGAGTTCAAGTTTTTATCGATTCTGAAAATAAATTAGATGCAGAGAGAGCTGGAGCAGTTTGCATCCTGAATTACTGTGCTGTTTGGTAAAATACTAAATAAAAACCTGTCGGCTCGTCGGACTGCCCTTTGTGCGATGAGACTATCTACAAAGAGACAACAAACAATGCAAATTAGAGCATTAGAAAGGACACATGACAAAATGCTAGAGCACAGCATTACATACACCCAGAAAATCCTGATGTAGGTTGCAGTTTTCATAACTCATGGTGATACCAAATATTCTTAAAGCAGGATTTTGGCAATGAAAGTTAAAAGGCTTAATCAAAAATTCATATAAAATTATGAAAATATCACTGTCTGCATCAATAAAATGTCATCAGTATTACTCAAACTTTTTTTTTTGTCATCAAGTTCCAAAAAAGTACAAACATGAAGCTTTTATTACATGCTTTTTATAGCAATCAAACTAGAGACTTGATGAATAAAAGTTTGCCCCTAGGCTCAACATCACATTGTCTGTGTAAGCTATCTGGTAAGTCTATGTAAACTCCAGTTCATCTACTGTCCCAGTACAGCAACAAAGTGTAGAACAGGGAAAAACTGAAGGAGTGGTCACTGATTTCAGGCATGAAGGAGGAAGCAATTTGCCTGAGCTGCCTCTCCCCTTCCCTCTCCCACTAGCAGGCTGTTGCCATGACTCCTCCTGAAACGAAATTAGGGGTCAGGTTTGAGTTCATCTAACAGCAAACCTTTTCCACTGCAGTTTCCTCTTCAAGGTTCTTTAACCACTGGCTGTTTTCAATGTCAAGATGAAAAACAGTAGCTTCAGGAAGAACAGAAACCTTAACTATTCTTTGAGAAACCAAAGTACTGAGCAGTTTTGTAAATACGCAGCAATGGGAAACAAGAAACTGTAAGTCAAAGGAGACCAGTCAAGGAAGAAAAATAAATTAATTAATTAATTAATTAATTGATAAGAGGTGAGGAAAAGGGACAATGCTAAGACAAGCACAGGAAAGAGATCCAAATAACCAAGTAACAGTGCCTGTATCGTTTTTAGGGAGAAATCGAGACTAGACTGAGGAATAGCAGGAGTATAAGGCAACCACCTCATGATTTTTTGTTTATCTGTGATTTTGAGTTTTTATAAAACTACTGCATGGAAAAAAAAAGTCTTCCAAGGTAGACTAGTACTTAAAAGGGTAAGAAAACTCACGGGGTACTTACTGCTGCACTAGTAGCGATGTACTGAAACAACTGATAGCAACTTTCATCATCACCACCTCCAAACAGCAACAACCTTCCTGCTCAGTGTCTGATAAGCTTTAGCTAAATGAACTTAACTAATAAAACACTCAATTTTATACACAGCAAACATATTTTGGAACTAAACACCCCCTTACATTTGCTTTTCTCCAAATGCAGCTTAGTTTCCATTTAAACTCTCATAACAAATGCATGCAAACAATGAACCAGATCCCCCCTCTCATCACACCGTTGAGGGAATGAAACCAAAGTACATGAACCAATCCCAACTCTTCACTCAAAAAACAGGATGTCCCAACCTGCACCTTATTGTTTCCTTGGGTATCCTTTACAGATATTTTAAGATTTAGAGAAAAACAAGCTAAATCAAATAACTTTTACAAAAAAGGCTGAAAACCTAACATGTCTGTCTTCCCTTGCACACTGTATTTCCTTCGTCATCCTCCATCTGCCGTCTTCATTTAGCTTCATTTCACAACACCCAGGACAGGACTCTGTTCTCATCTGTCCCCAAGAAAACTTTAAAAAAATAAAAATATAACCACTTCTGTTTTAAATAGAAATAAATAGTCAAACGCATTCAGATACTGGAAAATCCATCCCATTCATCTGAATTTCATCTGACACGGAACTAGGACCTAAGGTCTGACAGAACTGCACCTCAGTATTTCATATCAATTGCTGCATACTTTGCATTATGAGGTTTTTAATTTAAACAAGTTACCTTCAAATATGTATTGAAAGATTAGTGCATCATGAAGCTCTTTGATGAGACAGCTGTTTTCCCTTTTGCAGAGATACGTATAAAGGCACTGATAAGTGTCTGGCCCTGTGTGGAGCCAGGAGTTGGACTTGATGATCCTTATGGGTCCCCTCCAACTCAGGAGATTCCAGGATTTTAGAGAGGAGTTTCCCTCCAGAACTTTGAGTAAATAGCACCGTTCCCTCACATCAAGGAGTTTCTTAAGCCGCCTTGGAAACGGAGCCGCATTATTTGGCTTATTCACACGAACACAAACATTTGCATATTTGTAATTCATATCATGCCAGCAAAAAGCCTTGCAGCTCACTGAACTTTCCACAATCTCCTACCCCTCCCCTCCATTAAAACCCCCTTCCCCAGTCTCAAATTAAACAGGCTCGCTGTAAAACAGCGGGGTGTCAAATTAAAGCCCACTTCATTTTCCGAGGTCTCCACACTTCGCGGCTGACTTCCTGTCAGGAAGAGCTCCATTTCAGCGCAGAGCCC
Source organism: Heliornis fulica (assembly GCA_013399135.1). NCBI lineage: Eukaryota > Metazoa > Chordata > Aves > Gruiformes > Heliornithidae > Heliornis > Heliornis fulica. The sequence continues at coordinate 86,808 of VXBZ01012837.1, read as the reverse complement.
CCCCAGCAGGGAGCTCCCAGAATTAAGTGCCAGTTGATATTACCTTGTTTTGCATTTACCACCCAGGAGAATATTGTTCAAAGATCTAGTTATAAAGTCAGCGTGGTATCATCCTCCCGACTAGACTGCCAAGCCGCAGGGTGTGCTCTCGCTGCACAGGCCTCACCTTAAATGGCGGTGTTTTTTTAAGTCCTAGTGTGCTGGTGAAGCAACAGGATGCCTTTTTTCTTCAGAAAAGGCTCGTTTCTACAGCTAAATTATGTTCCCTTAGTCTTGAACATCTGCAGCAGTGTACATTCATGGAAATGAAGCTGTCCTGCTCCTCTATCACACACCCAAGATACACATGGACGTTAGACAATCCGCTCTCCCCTCTAACCATAAAAAAATGTATATGGTAATCATATGCATTCTCAGAAACACACTTTTAAAGGATAATATTTTTAGCTCTAGCAGACGTTTTCTATTAAACTCACACCAACCTCAAGTCCTGCAGTCCTGACTGAATTCAAGTAATTTTCATTCCATAAGAGGCTTTTTCTTAGTAAGAGGATATAATAACCTGAAAAGCCTATAGAACAAATGCTAAAAACTGTAAATAAACCAGCCAAAAAAACCCCAAAACAAACACCAAATCCCCTCAAAAAAAGCTCCAACAATTCCTATTTTCCCCCTAGAAGTTTACTGTAGGCAACAATGCAACAATTATATTTTTGTTAGACGACCTTAGTAAAGTTCGTCTCTCTCCACTGTGGCAAACTAGAATTTCTAAGAAAGGTTTAGTGGGTTCTTGACCTTATGTTTTATCCATTGCTCTATTCAAAGTCTGCAAGTCGTGTCATCTTCTCCATGTATAAGATCCCAAGAAACAATGCTTCACATTAGCCCAAAACAAAATACCGGGGCTTTACTGTACCTCTCCAAAACTTTTTACTCTTACATATAACATCCATTCACATTTCTTAACTCAAATATACATTTGTATATCTTTTTCAAGACCACAAAGCTCACAATGACTTTCCTGCTGTGCAGTATAAACCAAGCCCACTGGTTCTGCCATACACCTCTCCTCAGTTTGCAGCTGCTACCAAGAACATCCCACTTCTTCTGACCAGCAGCATCTTCCATTTTTTTCTAGGAAGCCATTTCTCTCTATGGTTAGATATCAATAACTGACAAAGCAATTCACAGAATCACAGATGGTTTCAGTGGGAAGGGACCCCAAAGCCCATCTAGTCCCAACCCCCTGCCATGGGCAGGGACACCTTCACTAGACCAGGGTACCCAAAGCCCGGACCAACCTGGCCTTGAACCCTGCTGTGTATTCTGGTTTTCTCATATTATATTTAACACATTGCAACTCCTCCTCACCTTCAAATCCCACCTCAGACATTCCACCTCCAAAGTGGGGAGTGGGAGTGAACAATCCTTTAAAATATCCTCTAGACTAAGAATTATAGGAAGATATAAGGAGATAAAGCCAAAGTACCAGCTCACACGTTCTACAGTCTGTGACCACTACCCATCAGGATATAACTATAAAGTGCTTATTGCACCATTAAGTCAAGAAAAGGTCACTTATTATTCATGCAGTATTGACAAATCATTCCCAATACATTCCATACTATTGACACACTTAAGGCAAATAGAAAGTTTAAGTTATAAACATCTGTGATTTCTACTACTAAGCAAAACTGCCGATAAGCATCCACTTCATAGACTGACAAAAAAAAAATATTCTATCAGAATTCATTTTGTGTCTTCAATTCCCCACCTCTGGGCCATACTAATATTAAACAAAGCACATTATTCTTGAAGCAATCAGCTACAACTAGGAGAAAAGACAGAGTTTGAATAGATCTTAAGTGTAGCAAACTAAAGCAGGACCTGAGAAGGGAGAACCTCAGTAATTATGATAAATACTAACAGGAGTTTGAAAGAAGCTCCTACTGAAACATGTTAGAGAGCACCCCAAGCAATTCAGCAAGTTAAATACTGCAGGAAATTATAGGCAGTTAAAGTTTTAAATAATTTAGAAAGCAACAGGAGTTCAAAGCAGGAGTGAAGTTCCAACAGATAAATTTTATATTATCCTGTAATTTCACGAGTAAAAAACTAAAACAAACTCTACACTGAATGCAACTTCAATATACTCCTGTTCAAAGGAAAGGTTTTCCCATCTGTTTCCATTTATTTCAATCTTAAAATTTCACTTGTGTTATCTCCTAAGCTGATCTCCAGTTTCAAGCACTTAGAATGTATAAAATTGTTTCTGCAGTTCAGCGAACTAAGCAGCAAAGTACCCTTATCACAAGTAATCCATTTGTAATTATTCAGAGTACTGTGCTCAGTGACACACACCAAGGATGTGAAGGTAAGTTCGCAGCCCCCCCAGTGAGTTCCTCCAAGATGAAGGATAAATTCCCACTTGGGAAGGAAGGAAGCTACACTTTGTGTAAAATAAACCCAAAGCAAATATATTGAGTGTAATGGAGAAGTCAAGCGATCCAGAATTTGACTATTTCTCTCTCATTAGAAGGAAATCTAATGACAAAACAGTATCTAACAACCAAGTATGAACAGTTTCAACAGCCAGTGACCTCCTACATCTTCAAAGCCTTTCACTGAATTCTCCAGTTAATTCTCCTGACCACTATAGCCAGGAAGCATATTGTGTTGGTATCAACTGCCTTGTGACACAGGAGAATGCCAAAGCACTCAACTCTACACTGAGCTTCATACCTTACAGAACCTAGGTCTTCATGTATGGCAACCAAAGAGGGAAACTGCACCCAAAGACAGTACAAATTAATCACAGAGATTTCACAGATTGAGAAAGCTCAGTTTCTTTCAAAACAAACCTGGCAAATGTCCTTAAGCTTCTGGACTACTAGCTACTTCGGCAGGATAACTGAAATTTTTCCTCTGATAGGTTATTCTATTTAGTGACAATAATAAGTATTACCTGAAACAGTAATTGAAACTTAAGTATATCCTGTCCCAAGAGAGTACTCTGACATTGTGGCCCCCGGCTATTCTGGGATCTATCTTCCCCTCTCTATGATTTTGACCACAGCCTCCATCCTGCAAAGCTACATCACTGTATGTGAAAATATATATTGTTCTTTTCCCCCTGAAATGGAGTTTTGAAAGAGGAAAGTGTTTATAATGTAAATCTACTACACTGAAAATATCCTGAAGTAGCACTGTAGATAAAGCTCAAATAGCATCTGACAATTACCTTCCATCAAAGAATATCTTAAGGAAGAGTAAGATAAGAGTCTTCAACTTTTGTACCCCAGTTACAAGAGCACCTTGGCTTTGTTACAAAACTGCACTAGGATTTTTCCTACAACTATCTACAGAATAATTCATGACATGCTCAGCAATTCCATGTTTTCAGGTGTTCAACTTCACAGTTTTACCAACATGCCACACTCCACTGGGCATGAGTGGACCTGAGGCAGCTCCAGAAGGTAAATAATCTAGCAGAGTAAGATGATCTTGAATATTCTCAGTTCCTTCTACAGCTGCCTAACAGTTACAGAAAACAAGGCTTGCAGATATTCTTCCAGCCTTCAGATTCTCCAAAAAAAGCACAAGCCAAAACCAAATAAATAAATAAAAGGCACTCTGGCCAAAAACAAATAAATAAATAAAAGGTACTCTGGCACACTTGGCAGGTGAAGGATTTTTCTGTGCATCTCAACATAGCACCTTCATATTCAACTAGAAACATCACACACTTCGTAACTCTGTAGAGTTAGTAAGATGAGGGATACACCAATGGACATGACCCATGCAATGCATTCCCCTGAATTTACCAATCTGGACTTTGGGAAGCTCCTTTTTGTATTTTTATTTGTTAAGATACATGTCGTTTTAATTTAACTAATAAAGTTATGGTTCTAAGCATTTCCTGGAGAAGAGGAGTCTCCAGGGAGACCTTCTAGCGGTCTGCCAGTACCTCAAGGGGGCCTACAAGAAAGATGGGGAGAGGCTGTTCAGTAGGGCCTTTTGTGACAGGACAAGGGGTGATGGTTTCAAAATAGAGGGAGGGAGATTTAGATTGGATATTAGAAAAAAGTTCTTTCCTGTGAGAGTGGTGGAGCACTGGAACAGGTTGCCCAGGGAGGTGGTGGATGCCCCATCTCTGGAGACGTTCAAGGCCAGGTTGGATGAGGCCCTGAGCAAGCTCATCTAGTTGGGGGTGTCCCTGTTTCTTGCAGGGGGTTGGACTGGATGACCTCTGGGAGTCCCTTCCAACTCTAACCATTCTATGATTCTACAATTTCATCACAAAAGGAATCTATTTCTTTGGTAAAATCAGATATCCTGTTGGCAGAAGAAGTTCACGCTATATAAAAAGAAAAGCAGCCAACTCCTGATATCTTCTAAACAGCTTTTAAAAGGAAATTAGAGCATGTGTAAAAATTGATAGTCATTTGACAGCTTATAAAATTCCTCCAAGACCTGCCCAGTGCACTAAAGCATACACTTTTTTTTACATCGTGGATCTAAAGGATTATTAGGTCCTTTTAAATTTATTTCCAGCTGTTAGAACACAAAGTGGTTAGATGTAAAAACTATCATTTGATGGAAAATCAAATTATCTTAATTAAAATACCATCATCCAACACCTGGGACATAGAAAAAGTATTGAAGCAGCATTTATTCTCTTTATATCTAAACCAGGATACTGTTCCTTTTGGTGCCTCCACTGAGTTCAGCTGCCATGGTATCCTAGTGACGTAAGCTCTTTGTAACTTATACCCAATTCAATTAAAACATCATAACGATCACTGGAGTTATCCATCACATCAACTGCACTTAAAGGTAAATTAGGAACCAGTGAGGATCACAGAGCATCAGTATAATGCATTCTCTATGCAAGTAAAACACTGAAAATAAAACCATCTTCTGCATCAACTGAGGCCTCCGAGCAGCCCGAAGGCTCACAACATCTCTCCGGCAGAAATCCACTCCTGAAGTAATGGATTCAGTGACACAAAGCTTTCTTCAGAGTGCAGGACACCAAGAAAAATCTGAAGATCCTACCACATTTTACACACACTTACATACTAGGCTGGAGAAGGGGCGAGTGCGTGAAGAAAACCTGCTGAAAAATGAGAATTTTAACTACTTCCTATTGCTCTTCATGTTGTTTATATGGGTGCGTGACTGCATAGTGCTACCATTTAAATAATTAATATTCTTTATCAAAGTAAGAGATATGATGCAGCTGCAATGCTGCTCATGCAAAAGATTAATATTGGCTTTTTCACTAGCAACAGAAACTGTTAGCAAGGTGGTAACAAAGGGGTTCAGTAGCACGTGAAAGATCACACTCAAGAAAAACCTTCTGCAAACCATTTAACCAGGGATAACTGTTTGGGTGAGGTGAAGTAGACAAGACAAAAGAGAGCTGAAGAGCTTGGCAGTAAGAGTAACTTTCATGGTGTAGTTTTTCACACTTTAACACCACTAACCAGCTTCTGCTGTATGTTTAAGATCCACAAACGGCCTTGGATCACGCTTTTCACCCCAAAAACTATCAGTGCAGCACAAGACACATTCAACTGTCGTATTTCACTGGACCATATGAGCAGATGCTATCACTGCACATGAAAAAAAAATCTGGAGTATCAGAGTTTATGTTCCCCTCTTCCATCTCCCCATGAAAGATACATTTTATCAAGGTCCAGTATAAATCTAATGAATACAGCTATGGAACTACATCACAATATATCATATTAATATTTCCAGAAGATAAAATACTTAGAGATTAAACGCATTAAAACACCAGTCTTGGTTTTATATATGCCATAAGCTATCAAGAATGTGTCCTTAATCCCTCTGAAACAACAAAAGGAGGAACCCAAGAGGCTTAAGCAGCAAGCAGGGTGTATGCGCGGGTAGCGGCAGTGGAGGGGTCATAAAAGTTGCTGCAGTGTTCATTAATTTTTAATTGCAAACTTTTAAAAGAGGTTGGGTGGCATTGCACCAATTGCAGAAAATTACACAAGGGCTGAACAGTATTTGAGTCAGTCAGTGTAAGGTTGTTTTATGGTCTGGAAAATTTAGATTCAGTAGGAAAGAGCCTTAAGTCAAGGATGGACCTGACAAGAAGCTCCTAATTAGTTCTTTTACACATATTCCACTGACAATTCACTTGATTTATTACAGAAAGCAGCATTTTTCAAGTGCTGCGAATTCTATGAACTCAAAGGCATCAAAGGAAAATGAGGGAAGCTATTTCACCTATTTTTGTACCTTCTCACCTTGGAGCTACAACAACAGGACAAACATTTTGTGAGTGTGAGCAACAGATCAATGTTTTTAATGCCTTCACAAGTGGGGAAGATCACAGTTTTTCCTTCTGAAAGTCTTGTATTTCAAGAAAGCTTTTGATAAACAGAAGGAAAAGAGCTCATTCGCTCTGTGGATAAACACCCGCTCGATTCCGGCCTTGCCTTTAGGCGTAGAGCGAGAGCTCTTTTGGATGGAAACAAGAGGCTGTTCAGTAGGGCCTGTTGTGACAGGACAAGGGGTGATGGGTTTAAAATAGAGGGAGGGAGATTTAGATTGGATATTAGAAAAAAGTTCTTTGCTGTGAGAGTGGTGGAGCACTGGAACAGGTTGCCCAGAGAGGTGGTGGATGCCCTGGATCCCTGGAGACGTTCAAGGCCAGGTTGGATGAGGCCCTGAGCAAGCGGATGTAGTTGGGGGTATCCCTGCTTCTTGCAGGGGGGGTGGACTAGATGACCTCTGAGAGTCCCTTCCAACTCTAATAATTCTATGATTCTATGAAACGCTTTACTGGGGGGTGACATCACTGTCTCACCGCCCTGACGTCACTCATTAAATAAGGGACGACAGACAGAGGCCTTGTCTCTTTCGGCTGGTTTAATTACCCCGACGCGGGATGCCAGGCCAGACTAGATGGTGCTTCTCGGTTCATCGTGCCGTATGCGTTTCTGATAGATGGGAAAAGAATAGATGACCTGGCAGAAGGCTCAGACAATAACATGTGATTTACAGGACATGAATGCAGCTACTATAAGATTTATCTGACAGCCCTCTCCGATAGTGGACTGTTGAGTATCCGATGGAATGATTTCTAGTCTGGAAAGTCTGCTACTGAGTAGCCATACACATTATTTATTTATTAGATGTTTTGGGTTGAAACCATTTTTAAATGATGCACTTCACAATGCTCAGCCATAAATTTAGTTTTAAACCCTGGAAGGGAGGTAGTGTTATTGGAATGTGTGTCAGACTGAATTAGGATGAGCAACACAATGCTTTTATAAAGCGGCCTTGAATGCAACGTCAATTCTTTCAAAAATGATATTAATGTCAAATAAGCAGGAATGCTTTGCAGTAATATTAAATGAAGGATTTCTTTATGTTTTGATAGATTTATATAAATGTAAGTACACACACAGAGACACGTGTCTTAAGATGTAGCGTGTCTATCAAAACACAAAACTGGGTTTGTCTTGGAAAAAGACTTTAGTCTGCATCTCAAACAACCTGTTTGTGTTTCTACCCTGTGTTAAATATATATATATATACAGACAAACACAAAACTAAAACACAAAAGCAATGGTCTTTTTCATAAACATATGAGCTTTAAACATGAGAAGAAATTAACCATGTTAAATAGCTTCCCAGAATGGTATCTTGGGAAGAGCTTTATTTTCACAGTTTTATGAGAAAATTACTTGTGAGGTATTATTATTCAATTTTGCACTTTAAGAAAAAAAAGGATATTCCAGCTGAATAACTGAATAAACATCAGAAAAATTTCAGATGTTTTTAGAAAAACAATCTAAGCACTTACCTCACATACACAATGCTCAAACCAGATTTTCAGAAAGAGGTTAGCATAAAACCCACCAGAGATATTAATCAGAGCAATCTTTCAATTTCATAAAATGATGGCTGACAAATTTGTGAAGTTTTAAATCACATTTGCAGATACTTACTTTGTAGCCATGCCACATTATTTATGTGATTAAAAACTAGTTTTTGACCTGATCTTTTGATCTTTGGCACTTCATCCTCTCCATCTCCTCTTAAAAATTAATTAAAATTTTAGCAAAAGGATATCACTTCGCTTCCCACCCTATCTTGGGCCAAAAGGAAAAAAAAAAAAAAAAGGAAAAGAAAAAAAAAAAAAATCAATCAAGCTCAACCCCATCTCCTCCCAGTATCTGTAAAATGTCGACTTGAAATTCAATTTCATATCTCTCAAGCTTTCATGTAGCAAAAGACAGTTCACTTCTTAACAAAATAAATCACTTCTGTGATTGCCATGCTGACCTCTTTGAATTAGGAAAATTCAAAGTGAAAAATGTAATTATCACCCCAGAACAATCTGTATACATCTGGAGTTAATTTTAGATTCATTTCTCACATCATTTTTCATATTCTGCCAAAAATTACATCTGCTATGTAACTTTAAAAAGACTTTGAGGTCTTTGTGACTTTATTGGTTCATTTCTACTATTCCACAAAGAAAAACCTCAGTCTCCACAACCAGTGCTGCTAAGCAATCACGATATCCTCAATTTGATTAGATTAGCATTAAGTGGCATTGTGACACGTATGACAAATAGATGCATTAGAGCACGTCATTTATTCCTTATCCTTTCCATTTCCCAACACCAAGCAAGTGACGTACAGTACTGAGCACAACATGATTTTCAGAAAGATTAGATTACCCTCCCAAAAAAAGAAGGAAAGGTCACCCACTAATTATCAATACAAGCAGCATTGATACCGAAAACTAATTTTGAAAATGGTAATACCAAGCTGTCAGGCACATATTTAAGACTCAGATTAGTTTTGCCCTAACACACTAATGAATCAACAGTAAAACTTGAACATGAATTTCTTGGTAGCCAGGATTCTTTTCCAATTTAAATCAGCAGTGAGTTTGCATTCCAAAAGATACAATGTCCACTTCCAGTATTGCCATATATAAAAGCACCACCTCTAAATCCCCCAGAAGTTCCACAAAGGATTATTAAATTCTTTTCGGGGTAAAAATGTAACACATTTCCCAAGGAAGATGAAAAAAATGAATGAGCAAAGTTGTAGATACATTCACTAATAATAAGCTCACTAGAAAACATAACTACTCTTCACTAGTTCATTGTAAAATCTATTAGGTGTAATCTCCAGAAGTAATTGTTCTTATTGCACTTTATTGACAATGCAGGCTATCGATTTTTCACACCTTCTATGATTCTTTCATTTGTATTCATGAAATGTCTATCAGCACACTCTAAATAAATTTGGCAATATAGGCACTAAAATGAATAAATCGATGTGAAGAAACATTAATTTTGCATTATCCTTATTCGTCAGGCAAGCAAACCATAAGGGTTGTAAATGAAGGTCAAAGGTTTTGAAATGGGTCAGAACCCTTGACCTCCAGACCAATACCATTCCCATTAAAAAAGGCTATTTTAAAGTTTTAAGTGGGGGAATTTACTACCAGAAAGGTATCATTTTTTAAGGCACCAGAAAAAAGGCTCAGTAAAAACAGTCTTCCATTTAATTACGACCAAGAATTAAATACAAAAAGAAAATCAAATATAGCATATAAATTTTTATGAAGTTCCTTAGGCTCCAGGTCTTTTCTAACCACAGGAACAGACTATTCTCTGGCTCTTAAATATCTAAAATCCCTTTGCCTTTTTGAATGCTGAATGCTCCAAACTGCTGACAACCTGGGTTGCTTGCTTAATTTTTTCTCCAATTCTTAGTACTTGTCAAAGCAATTAAGAATGACAAGGTTTCAAAAGTATTTATCACTCATTCCATAACCTCTACACAAAAGGAAAAATTCTATTCATCCCAGAGGATTCAGCATGCCAAGATGCAGAAATCAATCTGTTTTTGTAACCTTAATATTTTATTGATACTGTTTTGCTTTACAAAAATGACAGCATGGAATTACTTAGACACACCACTACCAAGGTTATGTAAATGCTCAGTAGTAAGGTAACATAAGACCCTTAGTTTCTGTTTCCAACTGGATGGACACAGTATGCTGGGTTTTTTTTTTTTGTTGTTGTTTTGGGTTTTTTTAAATCAAAAAACCTATATTATATATAGCCTTAAAGTTGAAATAAAATTTAAAGTAACGTTTTAGCTGTAATTTCCATTGTGCTCAAAGACAGCAACTTCAGACAACCTTATTACTTAAACCTCACCTGAGAGCAAAGAAGCATCACCAGCTCCACAACTGAACTGCTAGATTTCATACACACAAGACCTACAAAAGGAAAAAAAAGAGTATATAGAACTGTATACTTGTATCATACTGGCTGTTAACACAAACTTGGGAGTTGCAATAGAAGAGAAGCATTTTGACTATCAGAAGACAGCTGAAATTCTCATACCACTTCTAGTTCAATTCTGCTCTTCATCAACACAAAATAAAAGAATGTATGTGAGGGGGAGCTCATAAATTCCACTCCTTGCATCTAAAGATGTGGCTAACAGCAACACATTACCTCCATTATTCACAGTTTCCTAAATGTTTGTACGTCAAAATGATCAGAAGTGTGGTTAACATATGTTATATTAATCCACTGTATCTACATTTTGCTATTTCTTGAGGGATTGGGTCATTATATATGCAGAGAAGGGAAATGGCTTTATGACCTTTGCTTTCTCCGTTGCGCGTTTTCCTTTCAGCCCCCAGCTATCAATCAAGTTTCCATTTTGTTTGGTGGCAGCAGACATCCCAAACACTCTTATTAGTACTTTGACCCCTAACCCCGCACTAAACCTTAGCAGAAGTGCAAGCAGTAACCTATTATATATTCTCAATTGTTTATAAACTAATTTGACTATTATTATTCTTTATATTTACCTTTATGTTGGGTTTGTCTATACATGGTTTTTAGGGGGAAAAAAGGCTTTCTTCTGTTTGTTTTGGTCTGACAGTTCATATATTCCCAATAATTTTCCTGCTTTTTCTGGTCATCCAAGCTATGAAATACTCATCTCTATGTATATAATTGATACTACAGTCAAAATACTGGAACCAGATTATCTCTTCCTCATGTTCAGACAAGAAAAAAAGTGGAACCAAACAGGGTATTTACTTCCCTGGCAAATAAAACTGTGAGAAAAATCTCTTTTCCGGTATTCTTATTAAATGAATGAAAAAAACCTGTTCACAAGCCAGCTTCCATTGAAATGTTCATCGACTGAAGCAATGCCCACTTGTATAATCAAAAGCAGAATCCCAATTTTTTCAGTCTTACACAAAATTCCCGTACTTCTTCCTGTCATTTCCTACTCCAAAAGGTTTAATTTACTACAATTTTTTTATTTACTACTATTTACTACTACTCCAATTTGACCAAGTTAAATTCCTAAATTAAGTAACTTTAATCTCGATGGAGTTTAATGAAGTTTCAATTTTTCTATCAGCAGTCCCCAGTAAAACACTAACCAGTGTTTCATACTCTGTCTCTGATAATTCTAAACATCAAAAAATATTTTTTTTAAATTATCACTACCAAACTCACTGTTCCAATTATCCTTTTTTAATTAATGAAATTCTGCATTGCAGAACTGAGGCTTCTTTTCAAACAGACAGGAACCCATGAGCACAAAGAAAACTCAATCATCTCAAGCCCAATCCTTTTAAGCCAACACCAGGAAAAGCCACGATCATCATTGTTCACATGAATGTTCACTCTCCCACAAGTTCCAGAGGATTCATCTCAATACTGATGAATTATTCCTCTGACCTTTATCACCACCTTCAAGTAGAAGCCAAAAATGCAGAAGCAGATTCACACACAAGAGATACACCATAACATGCTGTGCTGACATAGCTCCCAAGAACCCATCTCTGACAATATCACAGTAAAAATTCAGGTCTTGGTACTTCACTTTCTACACTACACTCACTCTTTTCTTTGAAGTGTTGACCCAAACCACAATGCATAAACCAACTTTTATGTGACAGCTCCCTGGAAGAGTCAGAAACTAAGGCAGGCACAACAACAGTTGGTCCCATATAGGAAACTGTGAGATGAGATGGAGGCAATAAAGTAGCAGCGATGGCAAAGATGAGGAGGGCAATGACAATCATCTCAGAGGACTAAAGACTGAAGGAACAGGAGGCAGTGAAATCCAGTTGACAGCACTGTGTGAGAAGGAAGGAACAAAACTTCTAAGGCAGAGTCAGAAAAAAAAAAAAACCACAGAAATGTTGATTTTCCAAAGCACACATTAAAAATAAGTAATTTTTAAATGGAAACTTACTTGTACCTTCTATGAGCAACTCCTGCCCATGGCTGCCCAAAAGAGTCCGAGAAAGAAAGGGAGCAAAATCCACAAAAATCTCTCTCAGAAGTGGGGCAGCTTTTTCCAAAGCATGTTCAAGCCTGTCTGTAATACTAGTAGAGAGATAGGCATGGTTAATAAAAAGGAAGTTGCTGAACTTCTTACAAAGGAACAGAGTTTTCAGCAATGTTTAAGTGATGTATGTGTATAAGGAGAAATCAGTAATTGAACATACACTTTCTATTTGGTATGTAACAATGTGGGTTGGTATTGAAATCTCCATTTGGTATTGAACATCAGGAAAACAACATTCTGAAGTGATGTGGAACCTGAGTATTTAAAATGTGAGTGATGGCACAAGCCCTTCAGACATTAATTGAAGACATTACCTCATATTTGAAGCAGAATCCTCAGGCACTGAAGAAACTGTTGGGACAGATGGCAACTTGGAATTAGATGATCCCCTTCCTAAAAGGGAAAGTAATAAATAAACCAGAGGTTAGACAACTGCTCCAGAAACTAAAGCCTTGAGCTCAACTGCTGAGAAACCATGGTGGTCAAGCATGCAGGAGGACCAGGCAATGCTTCCACCTCTTTGCATCACAATCTTTCTTCTGCCATGAAACTCCTATCCATATATGCCAGGTAGGGCATGGCAAGCACTTTAAATTCTGCTCCAGCCCAAATAACTCAAGGAAGCCTTGCAGTCTGTTTTGTGAAGAAGGTCAGGTGAGATTGTCGTGACCCCTTCTGGCCATGATTACTTCTCAACAAATTTAAGAACATTTACAACCTTAAGCAGTGATTATAAACCTCTTACATCCCTAATACTCCTCTAGTGTACTAATATATACTAATATAAGTAACATATACTAAAATAAAGCAAACAGTAACTCTCTCTTGATTAATGGAAGAGGTCAGCCAATTTTATGTAACTTGCAAAACCCTTTTTTTTGTCTAAAACTAAACCATATTTGCATAAAAAATGAAACCAATGGGTATTTTTGACAGCCTGGCTTAAATTTTTGCAACACTGGGACTCTGACAAAGACAGCTATGATAAAATTCTCCATTGCACTGCCAGCATCATTAGTATGATGGTATAACCTCATTTATGAGTTATTAACTTGACCACGTCAATTACTCAAAGGTTGATAGGGAAAACTGGGTCATTTATGTATCCTATGCTTCCCAAAAAAAAAAAAAAAAAAACCATTGTGTTATGTCAAACTGACAGTACCCAGCTCTCATCAGCAGAGCAGGAGCCTGTAAATACTAAATATGCTGTAAGGTACATGAAGAGAAATACAACCTCCACACCGCGGCATGGACTGGCATTAGTGATGATGAAGAGGGGGTAAGCAGGACAGGCAGAGGTTTCACAGATATCTGCTGCCAGGGTGGAGCAGTGACTCACAAATCTTGCATTGCATTCCAAACTGGAGAGAGGAATGAGTTTTAGCAGACAGATTTCTGTGCATTTCCCAAGAGTGCTTCTAGTCCATCTGCAACCCTATCTCTGTCCAAACTTACACCCTGTCCTGTTCTCTTCCCTCTCACCTTGCCAGTTTTGGATTCCTATGCTACTGAAAAGGGGGGAAGAAAAAGGGGGAAAATAGGAAAAGCATGGGAAAAAAAGAAGAGAGTTCAATCATTCCAGTTCTCACATCTACATTAGCAAAAAGACAGTTCTCTGCTTGGAACTGTGATGACAGAAACATTACCGACTGTCCCACCTACACTGGAGTGGTCAGTTAAATGCAATCTGGTTGGAAACAGGCTGCTGAGATGATAGAATCATCTTAAATTGTCCACCAAAATGTGTCAACTGCAAATCTTTCTACTTGGCTGAACTGGAATAGATCTGTAAACAGACAGGAAAGACACATACCTGAACTACTTAGTTTATTTCTCCTGACAGATTTCAAATTTCTTCTCCAGAACACTGGCACACAGAGTTTCTCCCTAGAAATGCTGAGGGTTTGTGGGGTTTTTGGGATTGTCTGATTTGTGAAAGTTTCCTCCCTACCCAGGAAAGATGATTTTCTCTACTCTTGCTTCAAAGGCAGCTCAGACACTAATAAATTAAACTAATGCATGAAAATGGTGAAAAGTTTTGCTCTTATTCTTCCTGTCTTCATAGACAGGGGGTATCTTTCTGACTGTGATTTGCTTACACCTACCATAAATACTTTTGCATGACATGATGGGGTCAGAAAGAAATTATGGAGTGGGCCATATAAAGTGATGAAGAAAATAAGGACAAGAAGGTAGAAATCCAAGCATTAGCTGAAAGCAAGGTGGAATCTAAATCTTCTGGGTGTTGTTTCCTAAATAATTTATCTAGCACAGGTAAATCAAAGACATATTTTGGAGTTTCAATGGTGTTGACTAAATTCTGCAAATATTTTCTATATTTTCATGGATACAATTTTGAAGATCTAGTTTTACACAGCCAAACCACCACAGAGTATTCTGGGTATTCCAAAAGGAAAAACTTGCAAATCACATGCCAAAAATAAGAATTTTCCTGTGTAGAAAACCAAGCCAAAGCCCACAAAAGGCAACAGCCCCATGATTCAGCACTTCTAAAGACACTTGTTCATGCAATACTTAATAGCTACAGTCATTCTTCCCCCACACCTCCCCCTTATTATAACCTTTATATTTAAATAATTTCACTACTATTCCTAGCTGTCTCCTGAAAGCCAACATCCCTATTCTCAATAAACTTGAAAATATTCCCAGTTCCACATGCCCAATATCGGACTTAAGCCCATACACTGTGTCCCCAAGGGGAAATCAGGGCACTGCTCTGAGGAGTTCAGCAGAATACAGAAAAGAAATGGCAGCCAACACCTTCAAACTGAAAGTCCTCTCAATGTGAAAATTGCACACAGAGAAAGTCTTGTAAAAAGCTCACATGCCTTTTACTACCTATAAAATCTGTGACAAGTAATCCACTAATTATTGGGTATGTTCGAAAGTCAAAACTACATCCAACTAAAATTCCACCACAGCAACACAAAGGATTATTTAATCAGTATAAAATAAGATTCTGGCAGTGCAGCATAGTTTTACAATTAAATGAGATTAAAATAATTCACTGCAATATCCAGGCCACAAACAAAATAAAGAAAAATTAGGAAAAAAATCAAGGGAAACAACTGTAAGGACAATGAAAGGGAGTAACAGCCATAAAGAGCTGTACACTAAATCTGGGGTAACTTGGCTTTATTTCTGGGATTGATTGGGGTTTTTGGACAGTTTTCTGATTTTTTTTTTACACACAGCAGCACTGTTAGATGTGGTTAGAGTGGGAGGTAGAGGAAGTCACTGACAACACAGATAGGACGTGACTTTTTATTCTAAAAACCAAAATAAACTGTACATAACGGATTAGGTACAAATGTAAAACTCTGAGCTATTAAAATTAACTTTTCAATTTGAAAAGTTAACATTTTTCTGTCAACATGACAGGAAAAAGTGCTTCTAATTCGAATTTGACAAAGGCATATGGCAGGCACCTATAGAAAACAATACTGGTTTTGAAGATTATGCAAGGATATTTACAGCCTGAATTTCTTCATGCTTATCATCACCTAAAGCCACATTCCAAACTCAGATATATTTCACTAAGATGGGTGAATCTCCAATATATCACAGCTGAGAAGTTCAGGAGGGTTTAGGTATGATTAGGCAGAATGATTTTCACATTGAGATTTTGTTTGTGGAAATAGGTTTTTGCCTCTGAGATGTGTTTTTTACTATTTTTTTCTGTCTTTAGTAAAAAAAACAACCAAACCACAACCTAGCACACTTCAGTAGCATATTTTCATCCCCAACACACATATGGGTAAGTGCAGTAGCTACTTCAAACATGTGGGACTAAACTGAGTTATCTCTCTCTTATCCTTTCACTGATAAACTGGCTCCTTCAAACTGACAGTTTTACAGACATTTGCAAGAACATAAAAGAAAATGCAAATAGATCATCTGTCTAGCACCCTTACAGCGAAACCTTATTGTTTATTCAAGGTCCCCGAGGGTCTAAACAAATAATGTCTCTGGCAATAAAATATTGTTGAAGAAACTCCTCGTGTAAGATCCTTACACCTCTGCGTACACACTTACACGCTACACTCTGCAGTACACAACCTGGGCATGGTACACTTGATCCTGGGAGCATGTGGATGAGGTGAAAAAGAACACAACTGAGAGCTGAATTAAATAAGCAGGTCTCTGTTTTGTGCAACAGACCTACCCTACATAAATACACTGCTGCCTTTTATCTGCTAAAATAATGAACTCCTTCAAAAATACACTTCTGGGCTGGAAGCGTACGACACGACTGCAATGAAAGGGTTTACAAGGTAATTTAAGGGTTCTGTTACATAAACACATCTGCAGGTTAAAACAAAACAGATTCCATCAAACAATGGTGCACTCTCTAAAGAAACCTTGCTTTAAAACAGCCTGAAACTGTATTACACCGTTTCCTTTGCATGTCATTAAGATGTGAGGTTATTGAAAGCATCCTTCTGCTCTGGTAAGTAACATTCCAGTATGGTCACTGTAGAGCTGGAATACTCTTTGAAGTAATTACCTTGCTCCAGTGAGTTTCTTGAACTACCTCTGATGGGAACTCACTTCACATTCACTTTTCTCACTTTACCATGTTTCCCACTAACTTACTTGATTGCAAGGCTTGAAGGTTACTTTCACCTGAGCATAACAACCAGGGAGTGCCATCCTTCCTTACAAAACAAGCCAACTGTGGGAGACAATTTACTTCTTCCTACATAGAATCCCTTGGGTTGGGAGAGACCTTTAAGCTCATCAAGTCCAACCCCAGCCTGACCTTGCCCAGGCCACCTCTAGCCCATGTCCTTCAGCACCTCATCTCTTGGCCTTTCCAATCCCTCCAGGGATGGGGACTCCACCACTGCCCTGGGCAGCCTGTTCCAACGCCTGACAACTCTTTCAGGGGGGAAATTCTTCTTATGGGCAACCTCAATCTCCCCTGGGGCAGATTGGGACCATTTCTTCTCCTCCTGTCACTTGACACCTGACAGAAGAGACCAACCCCACCTCTCTGCACCCTCTGTGCAGGGACTTGTAGAGAATGAGGTGGTTTCCCCTCAGCCTCCTCCAGACTAGAAGCCAGGAGTCACTACTCCTGTTTTATTCCCTGTTACTGCTTATTCCAGGTTTCTTACAAGCATCTACCTCCCTTTCCACCTCAGCCTTTGACATGGCTTCACTTATGACTTCATACATTGGGGAACAGCCCACGTGTCTGCTGAGGAGAAGCAGAAATCCTGCTGGCAACTCTGTGTGGCTCTTAGGTAAACCCAGGGAGACTGGGAGAACTTCAAGAGGAGGAGAAGGAGGCAGGAAGAGAAATGGAGTATTTTCTACACTCGGTGTCCGTAAGGACAATTCGCTCCTGCTTCCTACAAACTTTTCACACTCCATCTTTATAAAAATTGTGTTTAGGTAGCATTTGAGTAGCAAAAGCCTCAAACCTGCATTCTTTAGAGTGAAGCACCAAGAAAACAACGTGAAATCCTGTAAGTACGTGATGAGAGACTCAGAGAATCAAAACAGTGGGACAGCGAACTGCAAAACAGGTCAGGAAAATTCATAGAACTTCAGAGCATGGAAACTGTAACTGAAACACTGAAAAGGAAAAACCAGGGACAAGCAATATCACAAGCATCCTAATAATTCCACCTAGTCCTGCTCAGCCAAACTCCAGTCCTGCCTTTCTGTGCCCTTCCTGGACACAGCCAGTGTAAATCTCTGTGCCAGATCTCACCACTCAGCCTATGAGTTGATGCAAGGAAAAACAACTCAAGCAACTTCCTTCTCCTTAGATTATTGCTAATAAACACGTTCTTTTGCTCAATATAGCCCTCCATAAGAGGCTAATGATTGTGGCTTTATCTTCTCCATTGATTTCCAAGCCTTTTCAACAACTGGAGTACTGATAGCAGCAGACCAACAACCCAAACCCAACTCAGCAACACAGTGATGGGCAAACTTAGGCTGCTACAGGCATGTCTGTACTCAGGAAAGGGGTTTTCATGCTATGAAATACTCAGGAGGATGGGTAAAAGTGGAAAAAACTCCATCAAAAAGGCCGGGCTGTCTGAGGCCAAAGCAGGTTTTCACCCTCTCTGAAAGTTTCAGAGGAACAGAGTGAACTGAGATTGTTATCTTTCTAGTGTGTCAACACTTTGAATTGGTGGGCCAGGACATATCACATCCACTTGATAGGAGCTTAGGCCAGTCTTAAGGGTCAAATATCTGAGATACTCCCAGCCCCTGAGCTACAAGACTGATGCAAACTTCAGGAAAAAAAATATATTGGGCAGTAGGTTGAGGAATTCTGAGCACACACGAATGACAACAGAGGCATCTGGAACCACATTAACTTCAGTACAGACATCACATCCACAGGTGGAGAATGCTCACATTCTATATAAAGCTTATTTCCAAATTATGCTTACAGACACATTACAATATCAGTTGCTGTTTCATCCCATTTCAACGCCCATATATCCATTTCATCTCTGTTCTCAGGTAAATGGACTCAAGTCCCCTCAGTCAAACATTAGATGTTATTATATTAAGAGTCTGTTTCTTGAATCAGTTTTTAGAACACATCAAATGCATACAAAACTCACTTAAAACAATTGAGTTTTTAGAAAAAAAAAGCTAAAGTGTCTTTTAAATTTAGTAATAACATTTATTCAATAGCTTTCACATAAAATGTGAAAAAGCCCAAAATGTATATTCACTATATAAACCCACCAGTGTCAGCACTTCTAAAAACAGAATCTAATTTTTATTTTTCTAAAATCTGGAGTTGGACCTGACAATCCTTATGGGTCCTGTCCAACTCAGTACAATCAATAATTCTACAATTAAAAATAAACAGACTTCCAATGGATGTTTGCTGGGGAAAAAAAAAAAAGAATTTAGTGTATTGATTCTCTGCTGCAAAAATTACTGAAAAAAACGTGATTTTAACTTGGGGTAACTTTATATATTTAATATATACAATATATATGTAATGTATATCATATGTTATATATTTTGGTTTATAGGAATCTCAATTATTGCTACTTGTAGCCTCAAAAAAACCCAAAACATAAAGGCCTTACAGAGACCTTTATATAGAATTTAAAGGTGTGAATTTTACACAAGTAGCCCAAGTGCCCACCACTCCAACCCTGCAACATTTCTGTTTCCATTCCATAATTCTACTGAGAAAAAAGAAACAGTCTCACATTTTAATCTACTTAAGGCCTGATTTCATTTATCCCTTTACTTTTTCTTTTAATTAATTAGATTGCCAGTCTAAACATGTCTATTTTTAACCCTGATTAACTTCTTTTTATGCATATCAGTTCAGATTACACATCCAATTTTTGCCAAGACTCCCAGACATGCTGGAAGTCACACAGTTACACACTACATCAGTATTGTTTATTGTCTGGATTTCTTATACATTCTACAGGCACAGGAGCACTTTCTTTTCTCTCCCCATACATTCTTAAAAGATTGACTAAATCTGAAAATCAATTTTCATCTGTTTTGTTTCTGTTTGAAGTAAGTGAACACTGACTTCAGAAATAGCTGTAATTAAGCCCACATCTAACCTGGGTAGACCAGGAAGAAGAAAGCAAATCAGCAATTATTTTAAACAATTTCAGTGTATGATTTATTATTTTAAAACTGGATTAGCTGCTCAGAGCCAATCTTCCCCAAAGAGCTGTGACATTTCAAAAGACAACTCCTTTCCCTAGTGTGAACATTACTCCTAGACTGGTATAGCACCACTTCTTGCAATTTCAGTGACAAAATCGATTCTCCCTTCTGCAAAGCATAGGGACATACTCCTTTAAATACCTTTTGTTTTCCTTTATCGTGGCTGGAATAAAACTTTTTTGATTTTCCCATGCAGTACAATGGGTGGTTGAAGGTGATGACAAGTATCTTCTGGGCACACAAGTACTAGAGGACATGGCAAAGGATCATATTTTTCCCTTCTGCCTTTGCAATTTCAATGTAAGTTCATAAAATAGCAAGCAAGAAACTCAAACACTGAAAAGAAACACCAATAACCAGACACAGATCGAGATTTCCTTGATTAAGATGCAAATCAGTTCTAAGACTTGATGTTAAGCTTCGTGGGCACAATTACAAGATCCTTGTGACTTCAACATGGCTAAGTAGCAAAGCATGCCTTTGACACAGCATATAGGGTTAAACATCATTTATCTCATACTGAACAACCAGAGAGACTTCAGGTTCAAAGGACCACTTGCTTATAAACAACCTACTCAATTTTGTTCCTGCTGAAAAAACTGTCCAAAGCAATTAGTTTAGCATCAGCACTGAACTGACCTCGGGCTAAAGCTATTGGAAACACTTGTATGTAATGTTCAGTCCTGCTTAGCACTAACACATATATCCCTGGACAAATACACTACAATTTCTAAATAAACTTATGATTTACATACTGAAAAATCTATAGCAAAGAGTATGCTTCCAAACACACTGGATTTGTACCACAGAGAAGGACATGTAGTATGCCTGCTTTACAAAGGCAGTGAGAAAACCTGATGTTCTGAAGAACACTACTCAGACATTTGCATTGGCTGTGCTAGATGAAGGCAAAAGGAGAACTCAAAGTTTAGGATTTCTTTTTTTAATACAATACTATTTTTTAACTTTTATTTATGAATAGGTTATTTTTCTTTTACTTTTGTGTAGCTACAGCATCAAAACTAGGAATAATAAAATGATTGGGGGATAAACTCAGAAAAAATATCAAAAAATAAGTCTTATATTCACAAACGCACTGATATTTGAGCCAATGAGTCACATCTAATTCCCTGTAAAGTATCTGAAACTGGTCTGTGTTAGAGGTGCAGGTAAGGAATGCAGGCCTGCAAGCTGCTATGGAGGACATATGACAACGATATGAACAAAGCAGTAAGCAGGATGCAAAAGTCTCAAACATCTCTTTGTCTGACTTGGTAATTTAGGACATGTTTAGACCACATACACTCCAGTAATTAACACAAATAAGGGGTTAAACACCATCTTCCCAGATTATTGGCACATTGTCCCTAAAAAAATACAACCCACAGTAAGTATCAATATTCTTAGTATAAGCAAGACTCACATATAGACAGATTAAATATATATACACACATACTAATTAGTATTACAATGAAAAGCAACTAATGACTTCATGTCTGAATAACAATCATGCTCATCTACATTGTTCTGGGATATGGAGAACAATTGAAAAACATCTCACCTTCACATAACACAACAAAAACACCTAAGAAACCTGTTGATTTTATTCAGAGCACTGAGGGAGGGGGAAATCAAGAGAGAGAGGGCTGGGATTTAATCTCCTTACTCACCAGGAGAATCTCCTGACAAATCCAGGGCTTGGGCTGAATCTAAAGAAGAAACCACGCTGACAGCATTTGTAGGAATTCCCATAGCAGCTGCAGATGAGGAAAGGGTTGATTTCTTCGGTGCTACAACAACACTCCTAGGTGAAGAGTAAAAGTTGGTAAGTAACACTGTATGAAAGGTCCCACATCATGACACTTGCTTACACGTCTGCCACATACACTTCTCTGTCCTTCCCCATTTTCTTTTGCCATCATCTTTGTCAATGTACCTTAAACTAAAGGTTTAACCCTTTGTTCAAGTGTTTGTGGTGTACCTTAATACCTCACCCATTCCTGCAAAACCCTTGAAACACCAGCACACAAATAGAAGATCAGCAGGACAAGGGACCTACAAGTAGGTCTTGGTTTTCACCTTAGTTCCCCTAAAATTTGGCTTTAAACTTCCAGCACCTATTTACAAAAAGTATCATAGTTTTCAAAATCAAAGCATAAATTATCAAAGCTGAAGGTTGTCTTGACAGCATACTCCTGGCATGCTACCAGAGAAGACTAATTGAAGAAGGATATACTACAGGTAAAAAAAACCCACCCTAACATATCTGTGTGCACATTCATATATCTTAAAAATAATATGGCTAAGGCAGGAATTTCAATCTATCTTGTCAATCAAGTTTAACTTTATATAACAAACCAAAACACTCTTTGGAGTTGAAGGGAGACTCTACCTCTTATTTACCACAAGGTAAATACCAGGCCTTACAGTCAGCATTGAAGATTACACCAGAGGAAGAGACACAAAGTGACAAGTTGGGGACGGAGATTTATCTCGCGCGTTACCGAGACACCTATTTATGCCGTACCAATTTCAATTAAATTGTAGTACTTTATTCCAAATACCTAAAAGGCCTATGTTAGCATACATTAAAGGCATTTTTAATTGCAAGTTAGCTCCATAAACATGCAAAAACCCAGCTAATGAGGTAAAGAGTACAGCTGATATATAATGCGCTCCCACAGCAGCGCTTACTTTTAATTACCTGGTGTTAACCATAAGCCGAAAGTCTTCAACATTCAATTTATTTAATCACATCTTTTGTTGACAGTACTATAACAACACACTGAAAGTGTTCCCTTAATGGCTTTAAAATATTCATTTGCTGCATAAAGTAACGTGGAAACTTGACCCAAATTCAGGTGTGATAGCAACCAAAGTTCAGTCAAATATTTCTAAAATAGTTCTTGCTAGAATAGTAAAAAAATGGGACTGTGAGTCCCTTCTTCAGTCCAAAGGATGTTGCAGAGGCTAGAGCACATTACTGATTAAACCAACCCTCCCTAATGGCAGGAGTAAGCACCACCATACTTGGGAGCAGTACATGTCATATCATTATAAGGGTGACTGCTAATGTTAACTATATACTAAAAAAATAGAAGGGACAGCACCTGAGCCCCAAGTCAAGATAATGTGCTTAAACCATGAATTTCACTCCTACAATCACCCCAGTCTCCCTGAAACATGAGCAATGCAGGTGAAAAAAATCATGTATTGAGACTGTCTTCTAAATTACAGCCTCACTGCCAATTAATGTTGTGTCATGTAGTACCGAGAGTGGATCTCTCGCTCCAGAAGCTGTGACATTCCCTGTCTGGAAACTTACTGCTGTCACTACTGATGCTACAACACACACACAAATACCTGGAAGGGGCTAGGAAATTAATACAGGTTTTACTGAGTACAATATTCACCCACATATTGTAAACTTTTGGATGTTTCTCCAGGATTCACAACCCAGCACTGATCCCCCGGTGTGTTCCTCTGTAGGTTTTGAGTTCTTCTACTGTGCAGAGACTCAGTTCAAGAAATTATTTTAAAGTCAAATCACACAGACATATTACTACAAATCATACAGACATATTACATATTGCACAGACATATGGTTATTCATATGGATTCTATGGGTTCTCATGCTAGAAATATTTCTTCAGGCTCTTTGCACAGCTACTAATGGCCAGAAACAATCAGCTATGAGCTGCTAACTAAACCACAATTACATTGGGTACAGGGTGATGGGAAGAGTGTTCAGTGCACATGTAGTGGCAACTACACATACAGGTAGTGTCTGTTCAAAAGATGTAATTCATGCAATTAATTTTAAATTGGAAACCACCAAATTACATTGAGCTAAAGTCAGAGACAGAATGGCTGTGTCCTCTGAATGCCACTGACTCCAGAGTAGGAGTCCAGGCAACTATGAAGCCCGTGGTGGTGGTCATAAAGGGCAAACAAGACCCTTAAAAATTACACATAAAAGGAGGAACTCCAGTTAAATTTATATTAGAAACACCCACTTTCAGCTGAAAATACAGAACTGAACATGCTAGAAAGGTCAAAAAGGAGTTTTACAGCAGAAGTTTAACAAGAGCAAGTGCTGGATTCTGCACTGGGGAAGTGGCAACCCTGGCTAGTCATGCAAACTAGGGGATCAGAGGCTGGAGACCAGCCATGCCGAGAGGGTTTTGGGGGTCTTGGTGGACAGCCTGGAGAAGAGGAGGATGAGGGGAGAGCTCCTGGCAGTCGGGGGCTTCTTGCCGAGGGGCAGCCAAGGGGCAGGCGCCCATCTCCTCTCTGTGGGGACCAGGGATAGAACCCGAGGGAATGGCATGAAGCTGCCACAGGAAAGATTTAGGGTGGATGTTAGGAAGAGGTTCTGTCCTGAGAGGGGGTTGGGCACTGGGACAGGCTCCCCCAGGGAAGCGGTCCCAGCCCCCAGCCGGGCTGAGGTCAAGCAGCGTCTGGACGATGTGCTCAGTGCCCTGCTCTGACTGGGCAGGAGTTGGGCTGGATGATCCTTATGGATCCCTTCCAGCTCAGGAGATCCTGTGATTCTAAGTATTTTTAGCACTACTACAAGTAGCTCCTCACAGGACAGCAGTTTTGGAACATCATGGGAGCAAGGAGCCTGGGTGCTGCTTCTCTGCCGCTGACAGGGAGTGAAGACAAAACAAACCCCAGCTACAACACAGCCATTTACTGTGCTCTGACACAACACTACATGTTCTCATTCCTTCCTGTACGCTACTACTGACCTTCCACACACTAACCAAAGGAGTAGGAACTACTGAGGGATCAGTTTCAGCAAGTTGCTGGACTCTGTGGCTACCTGAGAGGTGCATTCAAGGAAAGGAATTAAGATTATTTTTTCCCTATGCTGGGACAGACAGCAGCACATGACCACAATATATTGTCCCTTCTGCCTTTGAAGGTAGTTTGTACACCTTCTCACCCTCAGATCTGTACAAGTTTGGAAGACAAGTGCAGCTGCTACTCTCACATTCAGTTATTTAATTTCCATGAACTACATAAAAAAGGAATTGTATTCCAACACTGCCATTATAATTTTCTATATCTAACAATGGCATTCACTGTATGGATGCTCTTCTCAATACCAGAACCAGGAATATAGCACTAGTACACAGCTGCAAAGTAGATCTGTTAAGCAGGCACTTTTTTCATTAGCCAAGATCATCCCTTTTGCTATGATTCAAAGAATAAAAAAAATGAATACATACAGGTTTTGGATTTTGGAATACAAAAGCACATGTGCTGCCTTCTGAACAGAGCACACTGGTATTCCAGACACAGTCACCACATGCTTCAACTAAGAGACAGATTCTCACAGTTTTCTGAGAAATTTAGGTTGCTTATTACACATTATTGGGGGGG
>VXBZ01012837.1:39604-61296 GCA_013399135.1 Heliornis fulica | reverse complement strand
ACACATTACTGGGGGGGGGGGAAGGAAAAGTTTTAGCTTTTAGAAAAAAAAAATTAGAAATCTACAATAATTCATAGAATTAAAGCTCCTGTTTTATCTTGGTTCCCTCAGTTCACAGAATCCCAGAACATTTGGGAGCTGGAAGGGGCCTCGAAAGATCATCTAGTTCAATTCATCTGCTTAACTATTTATCTCTTGAGTAATAGAGCACTTGCTTTTAAAGAGCACAAAGATGTCCTTTTGTGATACTAAAGTGATAAGCATTTCCTAAAAAATTAAAAATTGCTACATGTGTGAATAAAATATTAATCATTAAAGGGTCTCATTGTGTATTTCCTTAGATCTACACAAATAATCTATGTTAATATCCATCTAGAATGATGTATTAATTTCATCACAGTACCACTGAACATTAAGCAACCTCACACACAGGTAGGGATGTCACATGGAAGAAAACCATTAATACATTTTGTTCCTTAACATGCACATTATCACACCATTTCAACTAACTCTGTGCTTTCTGGTTACATTTGTATAGCCTAACATCCACTATCATGAGATTCAGACACAAGAAAAATTACTCCCTAAGAATATTTTTGATGTATCTCAAGCTGACCTCAAGTACTACAACAAAAATGATACTTTAGTCGCCTCATTGACAAGACTACATTAGATGTTTGCCTTTTTTAATTTCAAAGCAACTATTTAAGGATGAAAGTGGGAATTTACAGCACGTGAACTGATAAAGGTAGGTCAGGCATAGGGAGAACCAGCCACCATAAATACATCTCAGCCAGAAGGTCAGTGTGTTATTAGTCCCAATTATGCTGATGCGTAAGAAGCCGTCGTGTTGCAGACAATTATTCACCGCTGAACGAGCACAGAGCACTGAGCTGAACACTGACTTCCACCACAGACAAAGGCTTGCACGATAATGATCTACTCTCCCAAATTCTATAAGGATTTACTTATCCAAAGCTTTCTTGGTTTCAGATCACTGACTCTTCTGTTTCAAGATAAAGGCAGAAAACACCTACAGATACCTCCACAATTTTGAGTACATTTTCCCAAGTTTTTATTTTTTCAGTTGGCAAGTCTGCAACTGTTTTAAATATATTTTGAGTTCCAAATTTTCTTTGGGTGTGAGTCAAGTACTCCCAAGACAACACGAGCCAGGCCAAACTGATGACCTCACTAGAATTTAAAAATACTTACATGAGATCTAATTCCTCTTGACATACAGGAATTTATACGGTTTTAATTCTTAGCATTCCAATTCTCAGCACCAAACAGGTGACAGTCTGTCCATTTCCCTATGGGATAATGGTTTTAATTCAAAGAAGTTAGTCTTGTTTCAGGGTACCAGAACAATGCCCACTGCAGGGCTCCTATGCAATGAGCAAAAGGCCATTATAGAAGATCAGAGACTTATTTTCACCTCTACTTTGTGAGCCAGGGAAGCAGTTTGCCATGTCAGTGTCATTCTCTGGGCTCTCCTGTCTGTAGGTAATACCCATTGTCTTCTCCCCCTTGAAATACCCAAGGAGAAAGGAAGAATAAGGGTGTCTCAAACCCATGAGAGACTGGGAGGGCATGGGGGAGGGAAGAGACAAGATGATAGAAAGAATACAATCAACTCTGTAAGAGAACTTTAAAATCAGTTTGGCAGGGAGAAGGCTTCAAATGGTTTGAGTCTCCAGACCCTGGCAAATGCAAATTGCTGGTGTGCCAAAAGAGCTGAGCTTCTCATTACAGCTTATGTGCCTCCATCAGCACATTCTCTCCACCTGTACCTTGTAGACTTGATCCTATCAATGAATTTATTCTTTTTTACATTTAAGGCCCAGAAAAATGAAGTTTAAAATGTATTCATTTCATATGAAAAAAAGGAGTTTGATTAAACTTAGCTGAAATCCCACAATCAACCACTACAAAGGCACAGGCTGACAACAAACACGTTGTTGGTGTTCAGCCCCAGCCAGCAGCTGAGCACTCCGGTGCCACTGGCTCATCCCTCTTCCCTGTGGGATGGGGAGAAGGATGGGAAGATGAAGGTAAAACTCGTGGGTTGGGATAAGAACAGTAAAATAATAAAGTATTTATAATGTAAATAACAAAACCAGTATCTACAACAGAATATACAAAGGGGTGATACACAGTGCAAGTTGCTCAAACCCAATGTCAAGCCAGCTCAGCAGCTGTGATCCCTCCTCCATGGCCAGCTAACCCCAGACATACTCAGTGTGACATCCTAGGGTATGGAATAGCCCTTCAACCAGTCTGGGTCAGCTGTCCTGGCCGTGTCCCCTCCCAGCTTTTTGTGGAAATTAAGTCTATCCCAGCTGAAAACCAGGATGTACATAAATACAGGCTGAGCCAGACAAGGCAGCTTATAGACCATGTTCCAAAAAGATAAACAAGCTCATTAACACATTTCTTCTGTACAGTACAGCTTTAAGCTCTATGACCATGATTTGAAGACCTATATTCCACCTCTGAACCCTCAGCATCAGGCTCCTAGAATGACAAGATTATCAAATGTTTCCACAAAGGGCAGCAGAAGCCAGGAGAGAGACCAAAGCTTTAGTTTAAATTGCACAGTAAAAATGGCAACAGAGTATAGGTTTTATTAAGCTAACTGAAGAGAAATGCCATCTCTCCTTGGTTATTTTTATTTGTTTCATTTAAATTTGCTTGCATTAGCCTTCTCCCCCCACCCCTTCTTTCCCCTACGAGATTACTATTAAATAAGAAAATTGCTGTTTCAGGACACACTGAAATTGGAACATTAATTCATGTCCCTGTGGATCTTGGGGAAAAAGCCAACACCAGCCTTGAACTTTATCACGATAAACCCCTGGCACCCACTAATCACAAAAGTGCATCTTCACATAAGATAAGGGGAAGGTTTCTGGCATGGGAATGAACACATACACCTAGTTGCTTGCAAAGGCTTCCAACCTGGCAGCCTTTCAGTACGGTTTCACTCACACAGCTGTTACTGTATACTCTCCAGCTATGGCTGGGAAGTTGATAATCCTTAAGATATGAGGAGAGTTTTGATTTCTGACACAGCATTCCTGAGATAAATGCAGGATCAGAGAGATGCTTTGAAATTCCCAGATACTCCACTGGTAAACTGCTACATGGGAACAGCTTTTAACAAAGTGTCTTTAAAGGAGGGAAGGAAAAAAAAAGAGTTAAGTCACAGAATTTGGGTTTGCTATCAAATAATACATTAAATGTAAACCAGAAACAGAGAATAAGAGAGCATCCCAAAGCCTGTTTTTCCAAACTTTCTAAACATACCTTATTATTTTGTTTACCCCCAAGGTAAGAGCTACTATTTCCAACTGTATTATAGTTTCTTGTAAAAAATGTTTTTCTTTTCCTGGTACAATTCCTTCCCACTTTTGTCACTAGGTGTCATTTCAGAGAATAAACTTGCATTTTAAGCAGTTGCACTAGATAAAGACACGGACACCTTCATGTGGTCACGGAGCTTTCCTGTCTGTACAATTTTAAATATAAATGTTACATATACACAGTGATTCTGCCTCTCATTAACTGATTTATTAGCTAGTTAGCAACATGCCCTATCAAGATCAACATATTTACCATATTTGCAAGACCATGCACATCACTACCAGAGGATAATTAGGCAGAGG
This sequence comes from Heliornis fulica, assembly GCA_013399135.1. Lineage (NCBI taxonomy): Eukaryota > Metazoa > Chordata > Aves > Gruiformes > Heliornithidae > Heliornis > Heliornis fulica. The sequence goes on along the minus strand of VXBZ01012837.1, from coordinate 57,628 downwards.
TCAGACTTGAACATCATTAACTATACTTGTGTCTACCTGGCACACCTTCAAAAGGGAAGAAATGAAAAATTAAGCCACCTAGAAACACTGAGCCCCTACAGTTCTCCCATTCACGAGCACAGTGCTTCAGTTCATCTCCCCCCCTTTCACTCCTCTGTGTATATTCTTTCCTCAGACAGCCTTCCTTTGGGTATCTGATATAGTAATTAAATCTCAAGGTTAAGTGAGAGAACGGAGAGAGCTGTGGTTACAAATGGCTGTGTCTTCAGCGGTGGGAGAAGGGAGAGAAGGATCCATCTGTGACTGCAACACTGCAAAAGTAAAAGGGCCAAAGAACCAGTAGTTTGACAGTTCAGGGACTTGTTTCACAAAACACACCCCAACTCAGGTGTTGGTGGGGGTTTTTTGTGTTACTTGAGTGATTCTGCAACTATAAAGAAACAACACCACAGAACTGCAAGTTACTGAAGGGCTGCTAATGACCACTATTTCATTAGTGTACACATCATCAAATTAAATCAGCTTCCTCTGATAAGGTTTTGTAGGCTTAATCAACCTATGTCAGACATCAGGACTGCAAGTGCCCAAGTGCTCCCTGTCTCGTTCACCTGCTTTGCACCAAATCAGATCAGATCTGCAGCGCCAACGTTCATGTTGAGCAACAGCAAAATGCTAACTCCTACCTGCACCATGCACTTGTGTACAAGATCTCCAGACAAATGTTAGTTTGTTAGTTCCAATCTCCACTACTGGTCCATGAACAGTAAGAATTTCCTGAGCAAAACCATGATGCCATTTCCCATCCATCACTTACTTGGTGTAAAGAGAAACGACAGATTGCAACCAGAAAGTACTAAACACGCCTGGGCGGCAGCGGGGAGAGAGGCACAAGTTCTAGTTCAGCGTCCCCCTCCTCCCAGTCTGTCAGCTGTCCCTCCATCCCTCTGCTTCCATCCCTCTCCTGCTCCTGAAGCAAGCCCCCCGGTCAGCACCACGAGAAGAACACTGTGTTTACTCTGAGACCAAAGCAACAGGGCCGAATGCCAACACACATCATCCATGTCTAACCCAGCCAAACCACCACCATCTCTCCCCTTCGTGGTATGGCCATCTGAGAAGACATGTTCAGACAGCAGCATCCACAGCCCTGGGAGAGGTGCTCTCCCTTCTGGGGTTATGTGAGCTTGGGAGGTTGAGCAAGGCAGCCACAGAGTGCAAAGACATTGGAGCCTGAGGAGGGTGAGGAATACGCAGGGGATCGGATATGGGTATGGTAACGATGGACGCCCTTGCAGTAGGTCAGGATTTCAGGATATGACTACAGCTTGTCTGGAGTTAGGAATCCACGTGTTACAAGATGCTTCTGTTCTTTGTTGCTTTTGGGAATCAGGGAGATAAGAGTCAGCAAGCATAGTAAAAGACAACCACACACTGGTTCAGGCTGGAAGGAACCTTAGAGACCATCATGCTCCAACCCCTGCCATGGGCAGGGACACCTTCACCAGACCAGGCTGCTCAAGGCCTCATCCAACCTGGCCTTGAGCCCCTCCAGGGAGGTGGCAGCCACCACTTCCCTGGGCACCCTATGCCAGGGCCTCACCACCCTCAGAGGGAAAAACTTCTTCCTAGAAGAACTCTGGTTTACAAGGACAAAGATAAGGAGCTAATGAGACCAAGATGTGAGGGACACCAAAATTATCATCAGGAAGGAGCGACTTCAATCCAAAAGGAGAAGAAATAAAGCAGGAACACCCTGTTTTAAATCCACATCTGCATTTGAGCATTAAGAAAGGTAGATACCTATTTAAATGAAATCTTAAAAGCTATTACAGCAAATCAAATCAAACAGCTATGGGATGTATGTAACAAATGGAGCCTGGAAAGATTTGAAGTGGGCCTTTAGCACCAGAATGCAGAACACAGACTCCACATCTGAGTATTGTATAGGTAGAAGGACACCTAAGAAGATTACTCCACTGGCTTTGATCTATGTGTAACTTCTAAGCCAGTATTCTCTTGCAGGCCCACAGTTACAGCAACTACACAGAGCTTTGATCAATACACAAGCTGATCTACACGTTGTTCTACTGAGCTATTTCATGTCCATTTTACTTCCTGAGTCCTTTAGGACTGACTAAGTATGCACAGTACAGCTGCACTCACCCACAACTTGAGAACAGGAAGAAACAAAAAAACAGCAAAAGAGGAAAAATACTCCCAGCAGCAGGAGAACAGGAAAAGTGAAAGAACAGCTTCCACCCTTAATCTTTTCTTTTACTTTTGCAGTCATTTCTAGGCAATTTATTGGCCATCTTATCATATTGCTTCTGAGCTGTGACACGTATTGGGATAGAAGATCTAACTCTTACGAACAGCTGCTGGCTTCAAGACCTTTGAGTATGACCCAAACACCAGCTGTCTTTCCTTTCCACAGCTTTCTGTGGCATAGCACAGCATCCCACAAACTGCAGATGAGTGTACAATGAGCCTACATGGTATTTGCAGTCAAAGGTTCTCCTTATTAATCTAAGTATTTTGATTATATTAAGTACTAAACAACGCTGTGAATGAGATCTGGTGAACCAAAACATTAACCTTGCTGTACCTTACAGGTATTTTAAGCACAACAAAACAGCCCAAATACTTTAGAAGTTACATTACCTGTCAAAGGAATGGAACTGAACCGGCTGCTCAGCAGCTCCATCGCCGAGAACGCCAAGGAAGGCTGGTGAGATAAGCGCAGCATCCACTGCAGTCCCATCAGCAGGTGTGCTCACCAAGCTTCTCAGGATGTCCTTTACATTGACATTTTTTGCAGCTGGGACAGAAGTTCCAGGCTTACTGTCCTCAGTTCCTGTCTCGCTTCTGCCATCCTGAGACTTATTGACCTCTAAGGAGAGTGTGCACAGTACTTCACTGACTGCATCCGGCCCTGCGCTCACGCTCAGGGGTCCTGCTTCAGAACCAGCTTGTTCCTCCCCAAGACCAGAATCCCTTCTTCGTACAGACACTGTGCTTTCTGAATTTTCAGTAGAGGCTGCAGCACCATGAGCAGCAGATGGGTTTTCCACATCTGTTCATACCAGAAAGAGAAAACACATTTTTAGTTCATTATTACCAGAACTGTGTTCACCACATTGCTCCTAAAGAAGTTACACCAGCAGGTGACAAGTGAAATAACACAGTTGTGAGTATTTCCTCTTGCCTGCTTACAGATTTAGCATCATTTATAAGTACTTAATAGGAAACAAAACAGAGAAGTTTTTCATTTCACAGAAGCCTGAAAGATGCAACATCCAAAATTTGAGACAGGCAAATAGAAGATATTGACTCAACAGTCAAAGAATGAAAATTAACTGCTTGCTCTAAAGAAGGAGAGGAGAAAAGCCTTACAGTGGAAGCAAAAGCTGCCAGTTTGTGTATACTCAACCTTATGCAAAATAGAAACATTTCTCCAATGAGCATTCATGAATACTTAGCTACTTCAGTGAGATTAACCACCTCTACACAGCAAAAATCAAACTATTGATTAGAACCTAATCATTCTATGATTCTGTGATTAGGTTCTTCTTAGATCAGAAAAAGTTACACACAAATACTGAGGTTAACAGAATGCTATAATGTTATTTGAGTGGTGACAATGCACATCTCTATACCATCTGAAAAGCACTTGTACAGAATATTAAGATGCATAAGTCACACTGAATTATTTGGCCAAATAATTTAAAGTTCACCTGTAGCAGCAGTTTCATTAGTTTCATTCTCTGATTCCTTGAATGACTGGCTGTGGTTTGGTGGTCGTCTTTCATTCTGAGGTTCCAGTATATCTCTGTATTTTGAAACCATGAGCACAGAAATAAAATACACAACAGCCAAAGCCAAAAACTGAGCCTGTTTACTATCCTCCTGTAAAAAAAAAAAAAGAAAAAAAACAAGACACACAGAGATTTTTCCATTACAATTCCAGCAGCATGCTTATTTTTCTGTAAAGTATGCCCAGCGCTGCCATAAACAGACTGAGAGTAAGCGGATATGTCAACAGTGGAAGAGCAATATTCTCTAGTCACAGTTTGTCTCACCTATAAAGCTAGGGAACACAGAAACTGCATCTGAGTGGCACTAATCCTTTCACTTTTTCATTTACAAATATGACACCTTTGGCTAGGGTTGTGTGCTCTGACTACATGCTTCAAATTAGTGCAGGGACCTGGCCCCCTTTATTTACAGGTGTTTCCTCTATAACATTTCCTCAAACGTGCCAAGATGTTAACAGCATTTGCCATAAAGTACAACCAGGCCAGCATTCTCAACAAAACTGTAAAAGCTTTTATAAACTATTAAATATTAATGAAGTGGGGAAAAAAATTCCAGAACCAGTGTTAAGGTTTTATTTCATCATCAGATTGTCCAGATGTGCTACATGCAATTTAAACAAGATTTGTCAGCTATGCATTCACATGACAGCTGTAGCTTTATGAAGGTATCTTAAGAAAAACTTAAAACCAAATCTTCATATGAAGTATGTCCAGTATGCTCCCTTCTAGGGAAACAGAGGAAAGGTCCCAGATCTGAATCTTTTCGCTTGGCCTAAGCCTGTTCCCTTTGACTGTTGAAGGAAGAAAAGCTTTGCACACCTTGGAGTCACAGGAGCATTTGGAGACCATCCCTGTCCAACCAGTAAGAGAAGGGGTGTGTGGTGTGATTATTTAGGTAAAGGCTTCAGTAGCATTCAATTATTTCCTCTGACCAGTTCAAGATAGGAAGTTAAACAGCAAAGCTCATTGTATTGTGATTGCAGTGCCTATTGAAGCCACATTCTATGGAGAGTTCTTGACAAAGCTACACTGGGAGAAGTTTGTAAGACCTTCTCTATTAAGAGCTAAATAACAAAGCTGAATTCTGTTATGCTGAAGAAGCAACCTCTATTTCCCTCAGCTTGACCCAAAACCTTAATGTTCACAGAACCAGACAGAAACAGTAAGCTAAGAACAGATTAGCATCAGGCAAACAGTGTGAGATTGATATGAGTCCCCTGCAATGGTAAGGATTATAAAGAATTTTCTTGCTAGATGAATTTTTATTTGGTAGAGTTGGAAACTGCCTTGCAAAGCTGTGCTCCAGTGATTTAACACTACTCCTTCCTTATTTTTTATGCTATGTTTGTAGAACTGCTTGAAATACTGTTCCCTGCTCTGATTTGTCTGGTCCTGTGTGGAGCCAGGAGTTGGACTCAATGATCCTTATGGGTCCCTTCCAACTCAGGAGATTCTGGGATTCTATAAAGTTAATTTATAATGGAAGTACTACTGCTGATGGTTAAATAGAACTCATCCAAGTTCCTCCCATCCAGGCTGAAATCACGTCAATCACAGTTCATCCCACCTCCCTGGCAGTGTCAAGGCCAGGTTGGATGAGACTTTGGGCGCCCTGAGCTAGTGGGGGTGTCCCTGCCCATGGCAGGGCTTTGTGACGAGATGGGCTTTGGGGTCCCTTCCAAACTAAACCAGTCTGTGACTAGAGAGCTCTGCCATTTTACATTGATTTAGGAAATAGAAAACCTGGTGGATTAGATGGGGAAAAAAAAGAGCTGAGGTTGTGTGTTGGGTTTCTTTTAAAGAAAAGCCAAATACAGAAGATGTGCTTGGTCTGGAAGACTGCAACATCACAACTACTGTAAGTGCCACCAGCATGGAAGATTCAATTCCTTTTACTCTTTTGCACATTGATACTGAGGCAGGGGTTGAAAAAAAGCTTGGTTCAATCAATAATTGCTGTAAAGATAAAAACCCCAGATCCTTCACTATTCTGGATAGAACAAAAGTCACTGTGTAAATCATTATACTTGCTAAATAGTCCAATTATTGTAAAATAACTTCTGGTGTCCCAGCTTATGGCCACCAATGACTCATAGCCATTATAGCTGCTGTATTTGCTTACAGAGGAGGTTTGGGTTTTTTAAGCAATCAATCTCAATTTCCTCAATATCAGCTATAAAGTTGCTGACACAGGGCAAAGATATTTTTAGTCAATTCCAGACTAAAAAAAAAATAAATATGCATATTTACAGCACACGCACACAAATTGGTTCCTCTGAGGGGAAGTAAAGGAATTAGAGATGACCTCTAATATCTAATTAGCTAGCTACTCATTTTTCAAAAAGTATACATAAACATCTTCATGATGCACAGCATATATAAACAGTTTGTCTACATACAGGAGATGAAAGTATATATTTGTACTAAGGACACCATTTTAACATACAGTAGGCAGAATTCCAGTGAATTAGCTCTCAGGAATGTATCAAAGAGCCCGACTGGCAGGCAGCAATCTGCACCTCTCCCTCTTTCCAACCCCTGTAACATCTGCAGAGTATAATGTGTTCCTAAATATTGTGAACAGTATTCAGATTTTGTAAATTTGATTTACCCAAATTGTGTCACAGGTAGCAAGGGCTCAGCAAGCTGATATCTGCAGAAATGTAGCTACAAAGAAAACATTCTTTCTAACTTACTATGTCTCTGAACACTACTGCTCGGAGCCGATTGATATCCATGTCCTGCAGAAGCCTGTCGTGGTCTCGTATTGGAGAAATGCCACCAGTCACAATATCCACTGGACTCTAGTAAAAAATAAACACAAAATTGTTTTCAGATTCTGTGTTTTTAAAAGCATCCTACCAAGAATTGCAAAGTGTGTATCTACAGCTTTGTATCTACAATACTGTACATCATATTGTAAGTAGAATACAAAGATCAGGTATGTTTTTCATCTTTAAAAGAAAAAAAAATCTGGTAAAGTCTTGAGACAGATTTATGTCTCTGTGGAAGGTTACACGTGTTAAATTCACATCTTGGAAAAACTACTTGTGTCCAGTGCTGGAACCCCCAACATGAGAAGGACATGGACCAGTTGGAGAGGGTCCAGAGGAAGCCACAAAGATGATAAAGGGGCTGGAGCACCTTTCCTATGAGGACAGGCTGAGAGAGTTGGGGCTGTTCAGGATGGAGAAAAGGAGGCTCCAGGGAGACCTTCTAGCGCTCTGCCAGTACCTCAAGGGNTTCATCTTTAAAAGAAAAAAAAATCTGGTAAAGTCTTGAGACAGATTTATGTCTCTGTGGAAGGTTACACGTGTTAAATTCACATCTTGGAAAAACTACTTGTGTCCAGTGCTGGAANAGAAAAAAGTTCTTTCCTGTGAGAGTTGTGGAGCACTGGAACAGGTTGCCCAGAGAGGTGGTGGCTGCCCCATCCCTGGAGACGTTCAAGGCCAGGTTGGATGAGGCCCTGAGCAAGCTGATGTAGTTGGGGGTGTCCCTGCTTCTTGCAGGGGGGTTGGACTAGATGACCTCTGGGAGTCCCTTCCAACTCTAGCTATTTTATCATTCTATACTTCAGGACTTCCAGTGTTCACACCCTACAGCTCTATTAAATTACCAGTGGTGCAGGCATGAGTTTAAAACCTTGTCCTTCTGTAGAGAGTATCAATTACTGACCTTTGGGTTCCTGACACTTGCCTTTGCTGTGGACTTTACTGTTCCTACGAAGCCCTGCACCGATTTTTGGCTCTTTGCAACGTCTCCAACAGGCTTCACCTGCACGTGCTGCTGACACTCCAGGCAGTTTCTTACTGCTACTGCACATACTTGAAGGGAAAAGAAACGTTAGGAATTACTCAGGGGCACAGTACTGTTTACAACCCTTACTCTGTTAGATGCCCAATACAATTCTGTTTATCAATTAAACTAAAAAGATTATATGGTATTTTGCTTCCATAAGTTTTAAATAGTAAAAAAACAGTGCTCAAAACTGTGTCAGAATTTATAACTAACAATTAATACTAAACTATCAGAACAGTACTACCTAATGGATACTTCAAAATGAGTAAGTCAGCATCCCTCTTTGAAATTTTACCATGCACACAACCATGGGGTGGAGAGAGTGAAGACAGCTAAATTTCACAGACTAGCAAGGAAGGCAATTGATACACTAGTGAAACAAATGACAACCTTTGCTTCACAATGCTCTGTTACTCTTGGACTAAATGTTCTGAAGTTATATTATTTATTTATTTATTTTCCCTAGCATCACAACTGTACCTGATTCATCTTCTAATAGTTCCAAAAGAAGAAAGAACTACCCCACCTCTATACCTGTTTTGCATCCCATAAATCTTGTTCTACCTGCACAAAGTTTTAATTGCCTAGAAAGGGAGAGGAAGGCTAGTTACTGTTGAGGCTCTGAGCTGCGCTGGCACTCATGCAAATTAAAACTTGTCATTACAAAAACTCTTCCAGCATGCAACTAGCAGGAATACTCTCCTCCTGGGTTAACCCAGTTATGATCTGGTATGCTCTCACTTCCAGAACAGTCATTACTTCTAGGTAACAACTGCTTTCTTTCAGTCCCATCTGATGCACAGATACTGTAATACAACTGCTGACTGATTTGAACCCTACTCCTTAGACATTTACAACTCTTAGTTTTCACCAAACCATCATCTACTCATATCAGGATTTAAACCTCTTCCCTACATATTGTAAAGGTTCCTGGTTTTGCATACAGCACAAGATTAAAGCTCTTATGTTCTCAGCCTTGACTATTTTGGGAACTTTGGACAAAGAAGTATCTCCATGGATAAAATGAAAACATGCAGCTGCAACAGTCTGGCTACCAAGCTTAATCATTTACCTCATTCAAACTTTTTGAAGAGAAAAAGTACCCCAGGTATATGCATTGCAGAATACAGTAACAGCAAAACAGAAGAAGATCATAATGCTTCCTTAATTAAACTTTATTTAACAAAAAAGGCAACCAAAAATGTGAAGCTAGCAATCACTTACAATTTAGTAACCACGAGCTCCTACGCTCATTAAGTGGTTCTATTTGCTTACCCAGACGAAGACACTGTCTCAGAATTCCTCCAGATGACATATTTTTCTCAGACTCAATTTCAGTGAAACCAAGAGAGCTTGCAAAAATTAGCACATCCACAAGGTTGATTAACCTCTGGAGAAACGTTAAAGATGCTTCCACCGAAAGTCCTTGAGTTGGCTCAATACTCTCCAATTCATGCTACACAAAAGAAAATCAAAGCAACATTTACTTTTTCACAAAGGTGATATTCCTACAACTTCAGTAAAGAAAGAAGGATGCTGGAAGTCCATTTTCAGTCACATTCAAAAAAAGTAATTAGTCATATGCCCCATCCCTGGAGACGTTCAAGGCCAGGTTGGATGAGACCCTGAGCAACCTGATCTAGTTGGGGGGTGTCCCTGCTTCTTGCAAGGGGGTTTGAACTAGATGACCTCTGGGAGTCCCTTCCAACTCTAGCCATTCTATGATTCTATGATATTCCAGGGACAATCATTAGTACTGGGATTTAATCCCATACCAGACCACTAGTCAAAGAAACTAGGCACCTGGCTTGTCTTAAGGAAAGCACGGAGGTAGGAAGGGGAGGAAAGAAATGCTTGTAGAAATATCCCACCCACATTCCTATTTCCCAAAAGGACAAATGTAACTGTTAATTCACTGCACAAAGGAAAGCATCCTACCACAAGAGACAAATTTTGAAATAAAACCAGCATTTCTTACAGTAGCAGATGTGGCAGCAGAAAGCAGTGGCAATATACCACCACAAGACATGATCATGTTGTCCATCACTTGAGAGATGAGGTGAATCGTGTTGTGCACAAATATGACATTCTCACTGCTATTCACAAAGTCCATCACAGTTTTTGTAGAATGGCTTAAAAAGAAAAAATAAAATCATCAGGATAGATTTTTTTTTTGTGGTATTTTAGCATTTTTATGCTTCCATAAAAATAAAACCAGACAGTTAGCAGTAGGGTAACAAATATTCTATGTCTGTAAGGGTGAACTGGTGTACCTTAATCTAAATCTAAAACTACCTTCCCTTTCTGCTCTTAAACCTCTCCAGATCATAGCTTGCTAAAAACACCAAGATCTGTGTGTTAAGCACCATTTGAATAAGGATATATTATAGGCTGCTCTATGACTACTTGATACAGCAAAAGTCACTGTATCAAACAGTGCAATAACGTTTCCTGGAAGGGTGAATAAGATTTGATTTTAAATCTCTCAAAAATAAGGCAAATGGTAAGGGTTTCTCAGAGAAACTTAAAATCAATTAAATGCAAAAACTTAAATCCTGTTAAACATGAAAATAGATTTTCAAAAGAGAACCTAAACTAGAAATGGATTTTAGCTATATAAAATGATGTCCCAAGAGTTCAATTTAATAACATCCTAAAAATCAGAGTCAGACAGAATTTGGCCTCAGTTTAAATTCTTTTAATCACTTAAATATTCTATTTCTCTACCCTTACATTCCTTTCTGTGGTCAGTGGAACCACAGCCATGTGGTTCAATTTAAATTTGACATTCACTACTAAAATGTATTGCAAAATTTAAAGAGTGATGCAGTTTCAACAAAATCTCAAGTTAATTATAATTTAAAGGCCAGTTTAGATCATTCCATACAAAGCATAGAGATTTACCTTCTCCACATCTGTATATCTGTCTCTATTGAAAAGAGCAGGTCTGTGAGCAAGCGCTGATGCATCAGCGACCACTTGAACTCTGGAATACGGAACACAGTTGACCTGGAGTCTCTTCTCTGCCCATCTGATGTAGCAGCTAGCTCTTGTCCTGCAGAGTCTTGCTGCCTTGAGGTCTGAATGCAGTTTGGAGACAAAAAACAAAACCAATTCACAGGGGAACAATATCATTAGTTCCCATGACATACACTAAAATACATCTAAGACTTGAGATTTCAGATATTTGGTGAGTTCAGACTGTGTCCATGGTTACAAATAAAGCTAAAACTATTACACAAATGCTATTTACTGCATGTAGCAAACCTACAAACTAGTCTACAGCTGCACTACCACAAGTGTCAGTCTAGGCAGACACAAACAGCACCCCAACCTTACCACAGGGGGAGGATATGTTGCTGTAGGCAGTGGTTTTCCTCCTTTAAGGAAGAATGGAGGTGCAGAATGAAGAGCATCCATTAGCGGGTATCTCTGCAGAAGGGAAGTACTCAGATACATGACTATTTAACTGAGAAAGGTTGAGTTAGAAACTAAAGACTAGAAGGGTGGAGTACTGTGACATGCAACACTTGCACAAAAATAGGTAGGCTGATGTGATGGAGTGACAACCCTATCAAATTTCAGGTTTAAATATTTTTTGTGTGTGTACCTCCTGAGTTCCATGAGGATATGAGAGGAACTTAGTGGCTTTTTTTTCTGCACAAGTGATGTTCACCTCCCAATAATTGCAAGAATTGAGATTCCAAGAGACCAGAACGAAAAGAGTAAAAGGAGGTTGAGTAAAGAAGCAGAAGAAATACTAGACAAAATCCTCCCTGAATATATAAATGTTTCTTCAAACTTAAGAACCAACATAGATGATGTGTCCACCTAGCCAAGTACTCAATCTCCACCAACATCCAGCTGATGTTCAAAGAATAAACCTTATGGACTTGTCAGACCACAAACCAGTAAGAATTGCAGCTATTTTTACTAAGGTTCAAAAGTATCCTTGAGATTACTCAAGAAACCCACACACACTAAAACCTCCCAAATCTGTAGAGACACACTTCTGCAACAACTCTCACAAAACAGGAGCTCCCCTGTAGCTTTGTGACAGACAGGACAGGCAGAGTGTACCTGAGGTACGGATCTGGTGGGCAGAGGTGCTTCTGAACTTGTGTTGGCTTTCAGCTCCAATTTTTCTGTATCTGATGCAACACTAGAAACATCAAGCTTGGCGATTCTTTTGTCACTGGTTCCAGCAGGCTCTGACACATGTGCATTTGTACTTTCTTCAGCTGTTTTGGCTTCACTAGGAAGGATCTTTTCTTCCTCCAGCTTCTTTTTTCCTTCTGAATCTGCCTGAGTTGCTACCTCCTGAACTGCAGGACTCACTGTTTCAGGTAAAGATGATGGTTCTTGGTTCTTCCCCTGCTCACCTTCATTACCTCCTGATGTTAAAAGTGGAGATTCAGGTTGCGTCTCTACTGTTTTTTCCTGCTTTGGGACTTGGCTTTCATTAGAGCTTTGCTCATTGACAGCTTGTACAATCTCTTCTGAAGGTACAGGTATAATGCCTACATCTTTTGAATCAATAAAGTCATACTCATCTTCTACCTCTACTGTGGATTTTTCCAGACTTTCTGGACTTTCAGGAGTTCCTCCTGTTTCCACTGCTAAAGCAGGGGCAGTGACAGCTCCTGTTTCTTCCACATGCTCGGCAGCTTTGCTCAGAGAATCTTCAATTGCTTCAGTTATCCCAGTACTTATTTCTGAAACACTGGGCTGCATTGCTTCTGAAGAAGACTCCACACAACAAGACATTGCTTTCAAATTCTCTGTAGTCTCCCTGTACTCCTCCTCTAACTCTTCCCTACTATTAGACGCTGAAAGGGCTTGTTGGTCACCATCTGATGAGGTATTTGTCTCTTTTTTCTCAGTGCTGCACTCCAGGTTATCATCAGTAATGCAGGAAGGAGCAGCAGCATCTTCTTTTAACTCCAAACATGGCCGCTTTCCCTTGGTCTCAGCTGCTCTGCTGACTCCAGAGACTGTTCTAATCGGAGTTGAACAAAGTGCACCGCTCCCTTCGCCTCCTTTCCCTTGGTACTCCCTGTACAGCTGAGAAAGACTCTCTTTGTGCATTTCAAAAGTCACCTACAAGAATAAATTTGAAACAAAATTAAGAACTATATACAACTGGCTCTTTGGGGGGCGGGAGGGAAGGACAGGGGGAAGATCATTTCTCAGATCACAAAGTTATACTGTGTATTTATATTGGATCCTGTCCTCATCATAAAATAAAACTTCACACTGGAGATGACTTCAACTGAAGAGCAAGTCTTTCTTATGTGTACCTGTTACTCCTGGCCTAAAAAAGGAAAAAAAAACCAAACCAGAAAGTAACACCAGAGTCAAAAACTCCCAGACTGACCAAAAGGACAGGAAACTAAATGTTTACTAGAAATCTCAGGCTACTTGTAGTAAAAGTGAAAATGTTTAAAGTTTAATAACTGCATTATTTCCCAGGCTAATTACAGCCACATGTAATTAGATTGATCTGGGCTACTTGCACTCACAAAACTGTAGAGGATACAGGTAAGAGTGGAACAGTAACATCCGGAGAACTGCTCGATTTGAGACAGCTGACAACCTCTGTTTCTTGAAAGGAGGGGACACTGTGACAAGCAGCTGAAGAACTTTCCACAGCACTTCATTTTAGCACCTTGAATATGCCCAATGGTCCTCACAGATAAATAACTTACGAGGAGTTTATATTTAAAAGAAAGAAACAGTCCCAAAAGTCAGAGCAGAGAGAAGCATGTAAAGAAGACAAAATCATGGGGACCTCCAAATGATACTGAGGACTCTTCCCCCTGGTGAATGCTATTCACTTAGTCTAAAAGGCACACAAGTACAGCTACAGAATCTGGCACAGTGAGAAGAACTTCCTACAGAAGAGCTGAAACAAATTATTGGGTTAGGTATAATAAAAAGATTGAAGAATCCTTTATATACATACCAATAAAACTAATTTGTCCAAATAAATTTCTTGTGTTGAAAGAAAATCTCACTAGACTAACTCAAGGTTTTATTACACTGTCATTCAACTTCATTTATCCTTATTCAGGACTTAGATTTATCTCCTATAGCAGAGATTTTGCTAATCTGCAGGTATAGTTCTCAAAAATTTTCCAACATGTAAACTTCAGCTGAGGGTTTGGGGATTTTTTTCCCAACCATTCCCCTTATAATAAACATTTTCCACAGACAAAGCACAGCAGTATGTGTTACTAAATACATGAATGCACATTTTCTTACTCTCTTGCATGTTGAACTCACTCATTTAGATCTCATCTAAAAATCTTATGACCACAGTATTCAAAGCAATAACTAGTCAGTAGGAATATTTCCCCTTAGGATGATACATGGAAGCCAAAAACTAACTTGACAGATTTAAAAGGTACTAGAAATTATAGTTAACAAAATGAGGAGCAAAGAAGGAATATCAGTAAAAAGGAATAATATCCTTGGCAGGTTGTGTTGTCGACACTGGCTTTTTAACATACTCTTTTCTCTATCAAATATAAATTAAAGTGCTGTGGTAGCAGTGTACTATTATAACATTTGACCTGAAGCATGTTATTTGTTCAAGTTGATTTAACTGAAACTTGAATCTCTTGTGTCCAGCTACAGATCTGGGATAACTTCCTCCTCCTGTTTAAAAAAAGTCTTCCTGTTTAAATCAGCTATGGACAAACACAGAATGATTCCAAATGGCTGAAAGTTCATCCACCTGTCACAACGGATCTATAAAGTATTTGATTATAGGGTATTGCTAAACAGAGCACGTGGGGGGCATTTGTGTTTCAGAAATACTGCCTTCCTGAACTGTGCCACAGTCAGGATAGCAGAAGCAAACCAAAACACATCATGCTAATAAGGTGGCCCTTGCACTTGACTAGGCAAAGCTGATACTTCTGGTCAAATTTCTACTTTTCTGAAGAAATCGTGACAACTTGAGCTGATCTCCAGCTGGTTTTCTCTCTTCTTTCTCTCCCTGTTCCTTCCTCATTTCCAAAACTACTGAAGGTTTACTCCAACAAGTATTAAAGTAGCACTCAACAAATGAAAACACTGGTGGTTTATTTCAGAAAAAAATGATCATGTGCTTTCTGGGAAGGACATATTGACCCACCATATAGACACACATTACCTACATAATACAGGTATAGCTCTAACAAATCCCTGATAACAGAGTACCTTTATTCCCTTCTGTCTTCAGCATCAGACCTGCTAATGCAACATTCACTTTGAAAAATACATGGGGAAAATGACTCCTCAAAAGTATTTGCATGCTTACACCACATACTTACTACTTCTAGCATCATTAAAGTAAACCTGAGACCTGGGTTGTACTCTTGGCTATGCACTGATTCCAAAACTGCTGAAGAACTCAGGTCTAGCCTCAAAATCTGATTTCCCCAGTTCCCTTGAACCAAGGCAAAGCAAGATAAAGATGAATATGAGAATAGCACTTTGTCTTTTGTTTTCTCCCTGGTGGAAAGGGGTGGAGGAGCAAGATGTCTACGTCAAATCCTATTACTGCTGCTGCCATCTCTCCCCAGTACAAATGGGGACAGGCACAATGACACGAGGATGATCACAAGAGAGCAGCCAGCAGGATCTGTTACAAAACATGATTTTCTTCACTGCTCAAATCTGAGTGCAATGGACAGAAGTACCTGGCTCACAGAACATGTCCAAGAAGAGCAATGATCATCTTTGTGGCCTCATCTGGACCCTCTCCAACTGGTCCACGTCCTTCTTATGTTGGGGGTTCCAGCACTGGACACAGTACTCCAGGTGAGGTCTCCCGAGGGCAGAGTAGAGGGGGAGAATCCCCTCCCTCGCCCTGCTGGCCACGCTCCTCTGGATGCAGCCCAGGATGCGGTTGGCTGCTGGGCCGCAAGAGCACATTGTCGGCCATGTTGAGTCTCTCATCCACCAGCACTCCCAAGTCCTTCTCCTCAGGGCTGCTCTGGAGCCACTCTCCACCCGGTCTGGAGTTGTGCCTGGGATTGCCCAAACCCAGATGCAGGACCTTGCACTTGGCCTGGTTGAACCTCATGAGGTTGGCAGGGGCCCACCTCTCCAGCCTGTCAAGGTCCCTCTGGATGAATCTACATGTATTTAAAAGCAGCACAAGAAACCGCAAAGACACGCTGGTATAAAGCATTAGAGAGTACAGAACTCCAGGAGAACATTACTCACAAAAAAATCCCAAAAGCCACTTTAAAGGATAGCAGCTTCCACTTCCACCATAAACACCAGAAGGAATTTGCATCACTGAAAGAATCTAACAGTCCTTTAAATAATATTCTGAATTAAAATACCAATGCACAAGATCACACAGGCTACCAAAACCACTATCTTACAAACATGTGCTTCAACTTTGAGGTTCTATTACTTATATACTTTCAGCTCTGGTGAGGCTGCATCTTAAATACTGTGTTCAGTTTTGGGCCCCGCCACTACAAGAAAGACATTGAGGCCCTGGAGAATGTCCAGAGAAGGGCAACGAAGCTGGTGAAGGGTCTGAAGCACAGGTGAGATAAGGAGAAGCTGAGAGAACTAGGAGTGTTTAGTCTGGAGAAGAGGAGGCTCAGGAGGAATCTCACCAATCTCTACAACTCCCTGAGAGGAGGATGTGGTGAGCTGAGGATCAACCTCTTCTCACAGATAACTGGCAACAGGACAAGGAGGAATGGCTGCAAGTTGTGCCAGTGAAGGTTCAGGTTAAAAATGAGAAGAAATTTCTCCTCAGAAAGGGTGGTCAGACACTGGAACAGGTTGTCCAGGAAGGTGGTGTTTAAGGTGACACCATCCCTCAGGGTGTTTAAGGAAAGGTTGGATGAGGTACTTCAAGATTCATAAGTGAGTAACACAGGTGGTAGGATGGTTGGACTAGATCTTGGAGGTCTTTTCCAACCTTAACCAGACTACGATTCTATGATTCTGTAATGTATTAAAAAAAAAAAGCCACAAATTTAAAAATACTCTTCAAAATATCCAACTTCTCATCAAACCTGTATAAACTGCTCTGCTCACTTTATTAGTTTGCAATTTGGTCTGACAGGAAACCACGAGACAGCAGCACTACACTAGAGGCACTGGGCAACTCTTCCCCCACGCTCCTGATCCATGACAGAGGATTTACGAAGCACAAAGCCAAACAATACACCCTACCAAGAAAACACCTCAGGTTAACAAAAGCAGTATAAAAATGAAAAGCAAAATAAAGAAGACATTATGATTGCTAAATATAAGTGGTCAGAGAGGGTATATAAAAGTATTAAGGATTAAACATTGCTTTCTGCAACAGTTTACAGAGACAACCGTTAGCTAGAATAACCTTATACCTATTTCAGTCATTTTTTATTTTCCTTAAGGCATTTGCAACTGTAAGGCCGATAATACAAAATTAATTACCAGAAATTGTTCTAAATTAGTGAGCTAAAAGGCCAATCATTAATCTTCACCATCATGTGATGGTTAATCCATAGCTGTTTGCAGTGCTCGGCATGCATCTCTACGCACTACTAGTTAAAGACACTTGTGAGCTAATAACTGCAACATTTGCCTCTGCCATTAATTTTAACTTAATTTGACATCCAACATTTACTAATTGCCAAGGAGAAAAATTTGCATACAGCAATGAAAAAGGTTAGGATGATTGACATTTGCATTAAAGAACATAGGGAAAATATTTTAACTATACGTGAAGATTTTGTCCTTTTTTCATTATCAGGTGGGCAATTTTGTAGAGAGATGAAGGGATTGTCTGCCAGACAGGGCAGACAATTATATATAGAGTCTTATAGAGTCTGCTCAGTGCTCGCAACTGCACAAAGTGTTGTAACTTTTTAAACCTTAACAAGGACTTCATTGACTTGTTTTTCCACTTCTCCTGTACCAACACAAAAGTGGAAACACAACTCCAAACAAATGCAGGTCTGTTTAGATGTGAGGCACCGATTTCTGAAGATATCAAGCTTCATCTTCAGCCTGGGGAAGTGAGATGTGCAAAGCACCGTGTGCACCACATACTAACAGTCTGTGACCCACAGGCCTGAGGAGTCCCTGAGTTACCACTGAGGGGTTCATGGAAGAAAGCCAAGGAAATCAAATTAACATATATTCTGCAGGACACTATAATCATAGAGTCCTGAAATCGCCTGAGCTGGAAGGGACCCCCAAGGCCCATGGAGTCCAACTCCTGCTCCACACAGCCCAGCCCAGTCAGAGCAGGGCACTGAGCGCATCGTCCAGACGCTGCTTGACCTCAGCCCAGCTGGGGGCTGGGACCACTTCCCTGGGGAGCCTGTGCCAGTGCCCAACCCCCTCTCAGGACAGAACCTCTTCCTGACACCCCCCCTGACCCTCCCCTGGCGCAGCTTCATGC
>VXBZ01012837.1:26309-38741 GCA_013399135.1 Heliornis fulica | reverse complement strand
TTATTCCACTTTTTTTTTATTTCAGTTTGAATTAGTCAAATTTTAGCATCCTGCAGTTTTATTCATGACAGTCCTCTCAAACTGAGTGAATTATGAGACGGAGGAGCACCCCATGAGCCACACGACACACTCTTACGAGCCCATCAGTGAGACAGTTCCTGCCTCCTAACGATTCTGCCCACTGAATAATGAAAGTACTTTCTTCTCAGAGGCCTTAGGAGAAGCCTTCCCACACAGCTAATACACAAGAAGCAGTAAGAAGGAAAAAAAAATCTAGAAAAGGTGAACTATTACACCACCACCACACATCTTGGAGACTAGAATTTGCAGCCTCCTTTGAAGCTGTGTGCCCTTCAAGTTCCTACTGCTCTCTGTAAGAAGAACCCCATATTTAAGCATTTCAAGCTTGCTACTTAACTTGGCACCCCCCAGTTCTGCTTCATTGGGCATGGCACACCTGAAAACCAAAAAGCTGTGTAGTACAACAGCCATGGGAGGTGGTTGAGTCACCTTCCCTGGATGTATTTAACAGATGGGTGGATGAGGTGCTCAGGGAGATGGTTTAGGAAAGGTCAGGCGTGGTTGAACTTGATTTTAAAGGTCTTTTCCAATCTAGTGATTCTGTGACCCTCTTGGCCAGCTACCATCTGCCCTCAGGGCCATGCTGACACTTTTCAGAGGACTGAGGAACACCAGAAGCCTTCAAAATGCCTTGGAGTTAAAAACTGCTTCACGTACCACTGTGGGAGACCCTTCTTCATGATAGGGAGACAAAAACAGAGACAAATCCATCCTCAGTAACTCATGAACACCAGTGAGATTTGAAGCCAGAAGATTCTGATGACCTGTTACTTTCTAAAACTACTGAGCTATGTCCACGTCTCTGCAAATTAGTTTTTTAATTGCCATCATATTTTTAACTCTTCTACCATGTAATCTTCGCCACTGCTGCCTGGGGCAATAGTGCTGTATTAAATGAGTGAGGTGACAAAGAATATACAGATTTACTTAACACTCAGTGGTAAACACAGCCTTACTTCCTTCAGCTGAAAGCTAACAATTATTTAGAAATTCACTGTATGCCAAACATTAACTGTATGTTAAAATACTAATATTTTAATATTATCCCTCTTCCCATTCAGATCACTGAACAAAATTTTTCCACTTGGCAATAAAACTAGATTATAGATATTAACTGTTGTGAATCTTACTTAGCAAAAATTTCCTAGGTTACTAAAAAAGGTCTTTTCCAATTTACCCAAGTATCTTCTCTTTAACCATATCACACGATAACATGATGCAACTCCTAAGCAGTAAAATATATTTAAGGGCTTGAAATAAGGAAACATTAGTTCTTCCCAGAATTTTCAAACATTCAACCAGTGTGCTATACTGTGTAAATCATTACATTCTTTCAAAATTTGGGGAAGCTGAAAGGTCAAAAAGGCAAGTTGTCCACCATTCTTTACTTGTTTCCTATTATTAACCCCAAAATCATTGGTTCTTTTTATGAAGTAACACGGCTAGACAGATGAAATGGCCTAGAGACCAAGGGTACAATGTTTAAAACAAAAGCAGAAGTTTTTAGATGCTTTTAGGTGACTTCATAAATTCAGCACTGGCCAGTTAGAACAAACCAGAGTTGTGATTTAATTTCCTCATTAATATTTTGAATCGACCTAGAAGCCACAGCTTAAACACCTCCGTACACGCCTTGCTAATATTTGGGAAACATCAAAAAAAAAATTACAAACAAGCAAAATACCTGAAAAAATACTGAAAAAAAAAGTTGGCTTTAAAGATTTTACACACACCTTCTAAATCCTGAGTGCAAGGAAACCAACGTAGTGCAATTATGCTAGAAAAGCCGGTGCTGCTTATAAAACGTTGTGCAGCTGTTGGAGGAGAGGGTTACAGTGACAAACAGCTTCCCTGCTACAAAGGTGGCAGGAAATCTATCAAACCGGACAATAAAATTGCAATTGAGTTTCTTTGGCTTTTTATAGCAGCTGCATGTATCTTGATGTGTAGCTCTGCAAAACCTATCCAATTCCCTAACACTAGTCCTTTATGTACCAGTATTTATCATACAACGGTGTTATAAATTAGTGGCAAGAACGGCGCAAAGGGCTGTAAAAAGGAAAAATAAGCAGTAACCCAATACAATTAGAGATGAAAAAATAAAACCCAAATTGGTTATTCTCTTAGCAACGTTAAGGAAATATTCCTGTTCCCATGTTTCTCTGAAAGCGTGTTAGAAATCAAAAACATCTGAGATGGGCTTAGAATCAAACCATTTGCCCACTGAATTATGTCTGCACTATGTAATGTGTGAATCTCTATGAAGCATAATATTGGTATTACAGGATATGAGATTATACTAAATAACTAGAATTAGGATTAAAAATTAATTATCAGTAGATATTAATATCAGTTTATATTGATATCTTCAAGGGATTTGTAAGATTTTGCCACAAAGAGTTTCTCTGATTTATCCTACTTTATGGTTATGTGATTAGTAGACAGGTATGAAACATCACCTAGCTTTACATGGCTAGCTGCATAAATTCCACATATTATCTCTAAAAAAATTCAAACAATCAATGCATAACAATGGGGGGAGGAAATCCAATTTTAAAACCCTTGATTATTGCATCACCATTCATACCACTGTCATTAAGTTAGTTTCCGGGTGCTTTTGTTGATTAATCATTTTTGTTTAGGTTTCCAGAACTGGATAATATTAGCAGCAGCATCCAAACAAACTGAACTCCTTTAGGATTCCTTCAAAAATCACAGCACCACCCAGCTCTGCCCACACTCACACACATCTAATCCTGGCATTGTTCAACTTCCTCTGAAGTTGGTCAGAAGAACAAAAGAGTCCTTCCACACCAGCCAGAAAACCCAGACTACGGGAAAACTGATACACAGAGTTACTTCTACAACCAAGGAATCCCCATCATGCCAGCAATCAGGAATGGGAAACACAGAGTAAAGCACTTTGTTTCCTCACTCGCTGTGGTACCACATGAAAACATACAGCCTTTCAGGAAAAAAAAAACTCTGAAAGTAACACTTTTTGTACCTCTTTTTGGGGAGTTTTGTTGGGTTGGGGTGTTTTTTGGCATTTTCTAAAAGTGGAGATTTTTTAAGATTTGACTGTGGCATCCCACTAAAATCTTGGGGTTTCCTCTGTGAACTCCAGACCATTGATTACCCACATTAAATCACTGAAGATGACCAAGAGTTCATATGGTAATTCTGAAGATTGTTTAAAAATATTATTTTGACATTACATTACCTTCCAAAAAACAGTCTAAGAACAGAACTACAGCTTATAAGATTAATTTTTAAATTCAATACCCCGAAGTTGTGGATAAAGGAAGTAAAAAGCCAGTCTTCCTTGACTCACGCCCCCATTTTTCCCTAGGGACAGCTCCCCAGAAATTCCCAGCAAGCCCAGAAATGCTTCATGTTATGCCAGTTTCTATAAAAGCACATGAAGGATCTTTACTCTGGCTACAGCTTCCCACCATGCAATCCACTCCACCCACACCCTCTGCATCCTCCAGGAAAGGGAGGAACCAAGTTTTTGGTAAGTGCAGAGCTGGCACACAGGAAGATGAAGGGTATTTCAACAATTATAACACCATCCCTCTAAGGGTTAAAATTTAGCCCTGGATTCTTTCCACCTGGATTAGGTTTAACTACACAACTATTTAATGATATTATTTCACATACTACTCTATGGATTTCTACATTTGTCTCCCCACAGCCCCACAACCCACATGAAGCTACGAATGTGACAGAGCCACCAAGTATCAGTGCTGCAGCTGTCTGCAGGCTGACTTACTTTGAAAAAGGATTCACACAAAATCAAGGACCTCAGAAATGCCAACAATTCCTCAGAATCAGAAGATGACCTCTAGGATTCAGATACCCTTTCCACACAGTTAAGTTGAACACGTTTAGAAATATAAATTTTCTAATTTATATCCTCTTTGGTAAATATTTCTGATAAACCAGAATAATTATGAGGCCCACACTGGCCTCACTCTTTTGTTCAGAATAAAGCAGGTCTGATATCTTTTACATTGCTGTGCCTTGTTCGAAGATCCACTAATAACTTCCATGATATAATTCTAGTTGTAACAACAACAAAAAAAAATCAGAAAAATAATGAAGGGAAATAATCTTATTCATAATGTAACAATTTGCTTTCTTGCCCTGTATTCCACAACAGCTTAACAGCTCAGGCATCTGTCTTAACTTTGATTTCTTTGCTTTTTACTGGTTTGGTTTACAGCCTTTTGAGGTTACCAAAAGGTGTTTTTCTTTATGAATAGACACGGTGCGCCACCTTGTGTCTGTGCCATTATTGAAAGCCAAAACCAGCACAAAATTTTTCAGAAATGCTTCTGAAACTTGATTATCTTATTTTTGAGAATATGTACAATATTCAGTATGAGCTAATACTGTCACAATTTGAGCAAAAGCAATAAAAAATGTGTTCAAACAACAAAACTGTCAGATATTTTAAAGTTATGCCCAGTAACTTAAACAACAGGCTTCTTTTTAGCTGCTGACTGCCACTTCAAGAGCACCTTGCTGATGATACAGCACTTTAAGGCTCTAAATCTAATTACAAAGAGTAACAAGAGCTCCTATTTCAAACACTCACCTTGGAATGGGTGATTGACAGTGTATCCACCCAAACACGCCAGCCACCCCACTCATATTTGATTGCATGGTAGAGCAAAATGCGAAATATGGTGTACACCATCTCAGTTATCTTCTGCTCCTCAGAAGTCTTCGGATTAAAGCAGCAAAGGGAAAGCATCCACTCCTGCCAGACAGAGCACTGCAACAAGCTCCTGCAAAATACACACATGTTATTTAATCCAGTTTCAAAACATGTCTGAAAAATATATAGCAGCAGAGACAGAAATTCAGCATGTTTACAACAAGGGCTGGAGAGCGGCCTGGTGGAAAGGGACCTGGGGGTGTTGGTCGACAGTCGCCTAAACATGAGCCAGCAGTGTGTCCAGGTGGCCAAGAAGGCCAATGGCATCCTGGCTTGGATCAGGAATGGTGTGGCCAGCAGGAGCAGGGAGGTGATAATCCCCCTGTATTCTGCACTGGTGAGGCCTCACCTCGAGTACTGGGTCCAGTTTTGGGCCCCTCACTGCAAGAAGGATGTTGAGGTGCTGGAGCGTGTCCAGAGAAGGGCAATGAGGATGGTGAAGTGTCTGGAGAACAGGCCCTACGAGGAGGCTGAGGGAGCTGGGGAAGGGTCTGGAGAACAGGCCCTACGAGGAGGCTCTGAGGGANGGTGTTTAACAGAGGGGGAGATGCGGTGCTTGAGGACATGGTCTAAGGGTAGACTTGGTGGCAGTAGGTTAATGGTTGGACTGGATGATCATAAGGGTCTCTTCCAACCTTAACAATCCTATGATTGTATGAAGTGCTAAGTGGAAGCTTCTCTACTTTCACACACTAAAGACTATACTACAGAACCTTCCATACAACAAAGCTGTATCTGTTTAATGAGTGTAATTACTCGGAGACCTTGTTACTCACTTTGTATACGTGTGCATCCAGCCAGGTATCTTACCTCCTATTTTCTCTGCTGTTATTAAAAAGTTTAATCATATCTGAGAGAAAGGCTCGCCGGACCTCCAGAGTTTCCGGGCACTGCGGAGAATTACGTAGCAGGACTGCAATAACCTTCAAAATCTCTGTGAAATGATTCATGAGCAACAAAGTATTAGTATTAATCACAGCAGAAAATACAAGAAATCTTCCAGTATTTAGTGTATAAGAAACAAGACTTTACATAAAGTTTTATACTGAGAAAAAGCACATCTCTGAGTGTAAGGTTTAGTTAACACAGATCCCTTCCTCCAAACCTTCACAAACCTGGTCATCACTATGGGATTTGCAGGTCTGTACAGTTAAAGAAAATGAAATCAAACCTCAATTATTCTGATTTTTTTTTTTAATTATCGTGTTTAAGCAACACAAAGGTTACTGCTTAACAAATGCATACTATCAGAATCTCTCAGAACCTTTTTTGGAGGAAGTTTACATAATACAATGCATATGTTATAAAATCAATATACAAGGAAAATTTGTAATTTTGCTCTACCTTAATAATACCATATTTTTGAAGAATGTGAACAGCTTCCAATTATATTTAACAATTTCTGCCACAAAAAAAAAGTTTGAGAAAGGGGAAAAAAACTTCCCGATATAAAGTTCTATCTATTAACTGTTTATATTTTTTTAGTAGATAAGTCAAAATCATGGGTATGTTCACTTTTTGAAGCAGTGGGGCAGTCGTTCTTGATAGTTTAAAAAAAAATTAACTTTGTAATTAATTAGGGTGCACTTCAAACATGGTCTCTGTGATAGTTCCAGTTCACCTTGTGCAAATTTGAAAAATTCCTTATATGATAATGTTAGCACTGGTCTTCAAAAGGTCTTCTACAAGTCAATCTTCCTACTAGACCTAGGCAATTCCAGACTCTTAACTCACACTACAAATAACCTGTATTAAACATAGTGCTGACTGCTAACTTCAAAAGTCTTAAGAAAAAGGAACAGAAATGTCCTCATATGTCATTTCATTTGGATTTACCAGAAGGCACATGGACTTCAACCAGATTTCCTTACTCTGTGTCTGTGTTCTTTTCTCTTCCCTCACTTTCCACATCAAGAAAACCCACAACTATGACCTACATTTAATGACAAAGCAGCTATGAAAGTGAGGGGAAAAAAAATCTATTATTTCTCCAGAAAAAATGAACTCCCAAAGCTATCACAAGTCCACTGTTATACACAGAGTCCATTAATACTGCAGATAATTTAGGAAAAGAGATCAGTATGTTCTTTTAGTTCAAAAGACATCTGAAGTTTCCTATCAAGATACTTCCCATAAAGTAAACTAAGCAAAACTGTGAGCAGATACATGGCTCCCACTTTCAATCTAGTGTTGTCATACTGAATGTAATTTGAGATGAAGGCTGTTTCCATACCTCAGGTAATTTTGTCTGACAACACTAAATAATGCAATCAGAATTTGGCTGGAAACTTAACATGTATTAAATCAAAGTATCCTGCACATGCAAGTCTTGAAAAAACATTTTCTGCACAGCCAAAAAGGGTGAGTTATGAACTACATACACATTTAGACACCTAAAATGTCTCTTAGAGAAACCAAGAGAGACACACTCCCTAAATAACTCCAAATATATGCACATTATGCTTCCTTCTGTATGAAAAACAATGGAAAACCAAGATTGGAATTAAGACTAGTGGATGTATTTAATCTTTCTCATGTTTTGTTGTGGGCTTTTAGAGGAGACTTTGCTTATGGTAGCACTTAAGATGTATGTGATCCTTACGAGGATTTTGAATCTTCACCGTTGAATCTGGGTCAGGATGTTGTTTATGTATCACTTGAGTGCAAATCTGTTCAGTCAGAATCTAGCGAGAAAGAAGAAGATGCCACATGAATGTTCATACAGAAAAATAGTTGGATACATCCTCCACACAGCAACACCATCATTTCATCATAGTAAAAATCTTTCAAAAAAACTCCACTTCTTGTCTTTCTTGGGAGTTGATATCATCCTGTTCCTGAAATTTTCCTCTCTATTTTTTTGCTTTCTCTTCAGCACACACTGTAATTTTAAATACACTGGAAGAGAAATCTCAATCTAACCAAAACAATCATCATAAGGAAAGGTCCTTGCTACAATAAAATTTCACATGTATCTGAGTGTCTGCTTGAGACATTCAAGTTACTCATTATCTGGAATTGTTCATAACCAGCATAACCAAGTTACAGGGGGAGGAAACCTTGTGTAGTGAGCTTGGAGGGGGGAAGGGGGGAAGCAGCACTCAGCTGCATCACGCCGAGGTTTAATGTCATCTGGAACGTATCAGTACAAATATGTAAGCAATTTTCTAACAGTGTCTTACAAGTAATTAGGAAGATTGGATCCTAACTACAGTATATTACTACCTCAAACAGGACATTATATGTAGTCATGGTGATTAAGCTTGTCTGAAGCATCAGCCTTTCAGCCAACAAAGAGAATAATCCATGTCCAAGCATGACTTCAGCTTTCCTCCTAAAATAGTATAGAAAGAGAAAATAAACTTATGTATTTAACTTGCTTTAGGGAGAGAAAAAATGTGTATAAAGTGTGCCTCAAGAAATAGGAAATCACTGGGGGGCATCTTCTTATCTCCTTAAGTTTTTCACTTTCAGTTAAAGTAAAGGCCAAGGATTCAGATTTTGAAAGGACAAGTCATTCCCTGAAGACATTCCCAGTTTACTTTCTTCTATAAATGCAGTCCACTTGCTCATGGACCCAAAAAGCTGGAACACCCTTAGGGATTTCTTGACAAACACTAAGGAAAGGGCATTTCTGTCCTCATTTCACTCCAATACAACCATGGACAGCGACCTCAACAGTTATCTATGATTGCAGTCAAATTGAGATACACTAAAATCTAGTTCTTGGTAAGTAACACATTATTCAGTCTCACCAGTGTAATTTCCTAATACTGGTTTCAGTGTAAATATAAAAAAAAGAGACCACTTTAAAAAGCAACCAGCCATACCACAGGTAAGAATTAAATTAGCTTGATAAGGAAGTGATATACCTGGACTTCAATTGCCATCTGGTCATTCCATCACACCAGTAACATATTAATGACAAAGTGAAGAGTATTTGAAGAATAGTAGCTGCTATTCACTGAAACTTATCTAGTGATTATTCTCCAATATATTTTTTTAAAATCACATACAAATGTATAAATATACACACCCAAATAATATACAGACAATATAGTATGTGGCATTTATCTGTCACAACCTACCTTTTTTCCTTGTTTTTTGGTGGGGGGAAGGGGGTGTTTTAAGACCTAAGCCAGTACTTACTTGGGAGCAAGATGCTTTAAGAAATATCCCATCACTTTTAGTGCTTGCACCCTGATGCCTTCGCTTTGTGATGCTAAAAGCTTGTAGACAACCCTAAGAGGAGAAAACATAAGGCTTCCTGAAAGAGTTGAAATACACATTTTTTGGATGGACAAATTGACTGCTGTAGACTGCAAATGAATCTGTATCTGAGCTTGATTTAAAAGGATGACTACAAATAAGATGTTTCTGTTAACAGCACAATAGTTGGTGATTTCATATTTACAATTATGTTAAGAGATTTTTCATCTAGTTTAAGTATTTCCCAAATATCAGTACATAAAAAATGCTGTGAAAGATGCTGCAATTCCTACACTGAAAACTGTTAATCTGGTATTTTTCCCCAAAATCCTAAGCAAGCAACTGTTCTAGTATAAAAGTGGCTGGATCAGAATATCCACATATGGGGGGGAGGGATTTAATTCTAGCACTAAGATTTGACATCTGGGCACGCTGCCACTCCCTCAGGAGGGATAGAGGACCACACCAAGTCAAGAAGTGTTGTTCTCATTTCACCTATGTTAGTTTCTGCCCTTACCTCCTTCTGACAATGCTCTACACCCACTAACAATTCTCCACTAAGAAGGATTAAGCAGCAAGGCAAAGGGAATGAGAAGCATGTCTGGAGCTAAGCACTAACCTTAACTAGCTGAGCAGTTCCAGCTCTATTTATCCTGTATCTGTGCCTTCCCCTCCCCAGATAAAAACAAGTCAGAGTGGTATTTAACCTTAGCACCTCAAACATTTATTTGCAGTACATTAAAACTTCATAGTTTATTATATGTTCATGTGAAAAATTCCAATATTGGCTTTATGTCAAGGTGAAAAATAACAAATTCAAGTTTTGATTCTTGAATGTCTCCCATATTAAAGATATCATAATGTCTTTATCAGTTACATCTAATTTCATTCACTGCTCAGACAGTAACATGCTTACAATCATGTCTCAAATTGTACTTGGGCTGTAGATCACAGTTTTGGAGAGACCTTCACATTTGTAAAATACAATTTAGCTTACAACTACAAGGACCAAGATAGAATCATAGAATCATAGAATGATTAGAGTTGGAGGGGACTCCCAGAGGTCATCTAGTCCAACCCCCCTGCAAGAAGCAGGGACACCCCCAACTAGATCAGCTTGCTCAGGGCCTCATCCAACCTGGCCTTGAACGTCTCCAGGGATCCAGGGGCATCCACCACCTCCCTGGGCAACCTGTCCCAGTGCTCCACCACTCTCACAGGAAAGAACTTTTTTCTAATATCCAATCTAAATCTCCCTCCCTCTATTTTGAAACCATCACCCCTTGTCCTGTCACAACAGCCCTACTGAATAGCCTCTCCCCATCTTTCTTGTAGGCCCCCTTGAGGTACTGGCAGAACGCTAGAAGGTCTCTCTGGAGCCTCCTCTTCTCCAGGCTCAACAGCCCCAACTCTCTCAGCCTGTCCTCGTAGGAAAGGTGCTCCAGCCCCTTTATCATCTTTGTGGCCTCCTCTGGACCCTCTCCAACTGGCCCATGTCCTTCTCATGTTGGGGGTTCCAGAACTGGCCCCAGTACTCCAGGTGAGGTCTCCCGAGGGCAGAGTAGAGGGGGAGAATCCCCTCCCTCGCCCTGCTGGCCACGCTCCTCTGGATGCAGCCCAGGATGCGGTTGGCCTTCTAGGCCGAAAAAAAGAAAATATTAGTTTCCTAATGCTGCGGGAATTTCTACTGGAACAGAAGGAACTGTGTTCAGTCTTTGCTGCTGAACTTCGGAGAAAATCTGGATTACTTCAGGAGAAAATAAGTAATTTCCATGATTCTTTGGTGTAAAAATATCCCATGTTAAAAAAACACATTTGAAATCAGACAGTTGCAAAGACTTCACGGGACTTTTACAACTTTTCAAGCCTTATCTATACATACGTGACACCTCATCACTAGTCATATATCCCTTCATTTTTACATACCTAAATATATTATCCAGGACACTTGATCCAAGATGAAAACAATTAAAAAAAAAAAATAGTTCTATACTAGAACTTAAGTGAAAATACAGGTTTGAGTAAAAAACAGTTACTTATAACAAGTAACATCTCAGAGAAAGCTACAGCCACATCAAATACAGAACCAAAAAAATGGCTAAGTTCATCTAAGCAATATAATCCATTTCCCTGCTTGTTTTAACAGAACAGTATGAGGGTTACCTAATCGTTTAGAAAACAAGTATTTCCTTACAATTACTTACTGTTTCTTCTGTTCATTGGTTACTTTTTAAAAATTAATTACTAAAAACTCAAAATATTTATAAAACTTTGTAAATTTATTTTTAAATTTCAAGAATAAAGCATTTTAATTTCAAAAATAATCATACATACAACATGTGAAAACACTGGAGACAACACAGGAGCAAGGAATGTAACAAATGAGACAGGAAAACAAAGTAATTTCTCACTGTGGACTCACTATTCATACTGACTTGCCCATATACTAGTTAATAAAAAAGAAAATGTCTACTGCCAGTTGTTAAATAAAACCAAACTTATTGCACTGGAGACCAAATATGACATTCAAGTGTTTTATTATTTAGAGGCTTTATTAGTTTCCCATAGCATAATAAATTACCATACAAATGAAGTCAAAGCTGAATAAAATGGGTAAAAAAAAAAATAATAATAATAAAAAAAATCAGCCTAGCACTAAAAGGGGAGAAAACAGTTATGAGCATGCCTGAATGTCGTCTCTTGAGAAAGAGCAACAGAAAAAAATGTATGTATAAATAGGGGTTAACCAATAGGTGCAATAAAATGTATGAAATGAATCTCTGCCTTTATACAAGAAGAGAATTACTACTCCACATACCCTGCTCGGAATGGCTCTTACACTTATTTGCCTGTTCCAGTTTTTCCCCGTTATGTCCAGACAGGTTCAGTTTAAATTAGAAAAGTCCAACAATGTGACCACCCTCTGAGAGCCACAACACTGAAATCAGTCATAACTTAGTCTTTTCCAGCAGATCTTCTCTTGTGCTTTTACTGTTAGAATTTCCTCCTTTCCCTACTTTTCCCTCTCCATGGTGTTAAGCAGTATTTTCTGTTTGCTGGGGAAAAGGAGATCGTGAGCACTCCAGGTGCTAAATTTAAAGAAAGAAAATGTTCCTCTGCAAAAGTCCCATAATGCTTTACACACAAAATAGAAGGGAAGAAAACTAACAAAGACCAGAGGTAATCTGAACCATTTTTTGTCTGCCCACTTTCAGTTCTAGCCTATATAAGAATGGCAGACTAAATGCTAAGCACTAGTAAAGGAAGACATAACATCAGTGTATATAACTCAAATCGACCACTACACGTTGAAATGACTGACAGCTTGGAAACACTGGGGAAAAAGAAAGTAAAAGGATCTCACTGATAATAAATTCAACATCACCTATGGTCAAATGAACACCTGGCCACAAAAA
>VXBZ01012837.1:0-25219 GCA_013399135.1 Heliornis fulica | reverse complement strand
AAAAAAAAAAATAATAATAATAAAAAAAATCAGCCTAGCACTAAAAGGGGAGAAAACAGTTATGAGCATGCCTGAATGTCGTCTCTTGAGAAAGAGCAACAGAAAAAAATGTATGTATAAATAGGGGTTAACCAATAGGTGCAATAAAATGTATGAAATGAATCTCTGCCTTTATACAAGAAGAGAATTACTACTCCACATACCCTGCTCGGAATGGCTCTTACACTTATTTGCCTGTTCCAGTTTTTCCCCGTTATGTCCAGACAGGTTCAGTTTAAATTAGAAAAGTCCAACAATGTGACCACCCTCTGAGAGCCACAACACTGAAATCAGTCATAACTTAGTCTTTTCCAGCAGATCTTCTCTTGTGCTTTTACTGTTAGAATTTCCTCCTTTCCCTACTTTTCCCTCTCCATGGTGTTAAGCAGTATTTTCTGTTTGCTGGGGAAAAGGAGATCGTGAGCACTCCAGGTGCTAAATTTAAAGAAAGAAAATGTTCCTCTGCAAAAGTCCCATAATGCTTTACACACAAAATAGAAGGGAAGAAAACTAACAAAGACCAGAGGTAATCTGAACCATTTTTTGTCTGCCCACTTTCAGTTCTAGCCTATATAAGAATGGCAGACTAAATGCTAAGCACTAGTAAAGGAAGACATAACATCAGTGTATGTAACTCAAATCGATCACTACCTGTTGAAATGACTGACAACTTGGAAACACTGGGGAAAAGGAAAGTAAAAGGATCTCACTGATAATAAATTCAACATTACCTATGGTCAAATGAACACCTGGCCACAAAAATTCCCCAAATGAGGTGTCTGAGTCTGCAACACATACATTGTAAAAAGACCTTTCGGATTTCTTATGAATTCTAGCTAGCAACATCTATGTCAATACTATTTCCTTTTGCCAGCTTACAAAATCCAAACTTACTGTAATCCATTCCTCTGATCAAAAGCCGGGATCATGGAACTGGGATGCTCTGACATAAGAGCAACAAGCAGCTGCAAGACATCCATGAGATTGTCATCCTGTCGAATAAAAGTTACAAACCCAAGTTAGAAAGGTGTGTACACCAGAACACCACTTTGGTTAGAAGAATCACTACCAAACATTTCAAAATGATCAGAACAGGAATAGTAAGCCCAGGACCAAAATAATTAGGCCAGGATGCAAAGAGGTAAAGATCCACAATACAAGTGCAGGAGAAAATTATCACAAAGACCTCTTTATTTTTAAGAGTGAGAATTTATATATGTGTGCCTGGGATGCAAGGCTTCAACAGGGAATGGATTATTGGACTATGCTATTTCCTTCCACACATATACATACTGTTTGTGTATTTCCCCTTCTTTTACTGGACAGAAGCTAGAAATAAACTGCTGCAAGTTTTCTAGGGCATAGGGTGGTGTTTAATGCAAAATCCCTACTAAGAAGTGTCCAAGCACAGGAAAAAAGAAATACCACCACCTGTCTCAGACAATATTTAAAATGGGTTATTGAAGTTGCTCCATTTTTCATATTAATACAAGAAGTTTTTCATAGTGTTTGTCTCAAGTATGCTAAACTAGTTTAATTTCTTCCAAGTTAAATCTAATGAAAATTAAACTATGAAGTAGCAAAAATCTATCTAAATGGGTAAAAAAAAAAATGAAAGCTGATTCAAAAAAACACAAGTCACTTTCCAAACAATACTGGTTTCTTTATTTGAACAAATATTCTAATTTTTCTGTGTATTATGAGAACCAGTTCTGTACCCTCTGTGTGTGCACAATGGTGTTTACCTGATAAAATCATCATGTTACAGACGTCATCGCTGCAGACTAAGCCTTGTGAGAAGGCTGAATTTACCTTTTTTTTGTCCAGTTTCTCTGAAGTTACAACTAGATACTTAATTCTGTGGGAATCAGCATTCATGGATTTAAATAATCTTTTCTAGACTTGACCACATGAACTGTTAATATAGTTAAAGTATCACCTCCTCCTCTGAAGGCTCTACAAAGCTTCTGCAAATTGTGTTAACTCTTACATATTGCCAGTAGCCTTATTTTTCACATTTCCATATCAAGTGGAATGATTTACATTGCTGGACCATGGTACTACCAAATAGTAGTAACCAGCATAGAGGTGTAAACAAAAAACCTAAAAAAAAAAATCCATACTGCTTGAAGTGAAGTTCAATTAATTCCTTATTTTACCCATTTCAAGCACCCTTACAGAGATGAGATCAGTTAGATTTATGTCTCCATTTCCCTTGTCTTTGATGTTGCATCTGGCATAAAGTGCCTTTTCCTGGTGCTAAAATAGGAAGATGCAGATGCATCAGTGGTAACCAACATTTTCTCCCAATTAAGTTTATATGATTCTCTTAGATGCCATTAACTTACATCTTTATTTTTAATGCATGTTTTCAATTTTATTACTTTATTTAAGAAGCAAAATAAAAAGAGAAAAACCAACCAAAAATATTACTTAGGCAGCATAAGACAAGGTTTTGTCTTTGTTTTTTTAAGTCAGTCTCACCATCTGTTTTTCTGCTTGGTAAATCAGTTTGCAGCACAACATAAGAAACTGTTTTGACTTACTGGCTTAATGAACTTCACTCTAGCATTGAACATAGTGCTTAAATCACTGCAAGAATATTGGCAATTTAGCACACTAAAGAGTTGGACAATGTTAGCTACTTCCTCCACAGAGCCATCTTGTGGCATAATGAAGGTAATATTTGAAAATATTCAAATATTGGATGGTCACAGGCAGCAGACATAGCAACACCCCCAGCCCAAGTTAAAAATTACCTCATGTATAGTGAGCAGATAATTGAGGATAGCTTGCAATTCATCTTCTTTTATTCCATAGTCCTTTAAAAAACAAGGTTTTAACTATCATCTTTCAAGTACAAAAGCACTGTTCCCAAAAGAGCATTATTAACAGCCACAGTTATGTACAGAGTAAGTCCCATAAGACAGATTTATTTTTACTTTGTGCTATAATAGCTTCATAGATGGAAGGTAGCTTTTTCCCCTGACCAAAAAAACCACACTGAAGGTTATAAAAGTGCATTAAGAAAACTCCAAAACAGGCATAAAAATAAGCTAGATAGTACATGAAATTTTTAGGAGTAATACATGTTAATTGATACAAATAATTGGAAGTGGCAAATAGGATTCAAAGTAGACCTGGATGTTTTTGACCCTGGTATCTATGCCAACAGATGAGTTTTCTTCTTACTTTCCACTACAGAATCCTACCAAAGCTGCTATCAACTCTGCAGAAGCTTAAGTCATTTATGGCATCTATATCAGCAATATGCCTTGAGGTCTTTTAGTGAAGAGAAAACCCAACCATTTCTAAGACCAGGATGAGGGAAAAGCAGGCTTTTGGTTTTTAACAAAAATCTCTCATTTCCCAAAAGAA
Source organism: Heliornis fulica (assembly GCA_013399135.1). Lineage (NCBI taxonomy): Eukaryota > Metazoa > Chordata > Aves > Gruiformes > Heliornithidae > Heliornis > Heliornis fulica. The sequence continues at coordinate 21,802 of VXBZ01012837.1, read as the reverse complement.
TTCTGCACCACTGTATACAAATAATAAAACCTGCAGAAGAATCAAGCTTTCATGACAGACATGCTTTTTGGTGCCCAAGTTATAAATCTGACAAATAAGGAAAAAGAAATAATGAAGTTAAACTCTAAAAGACTTGCATGAAGGGCTAACAGCTAAATTGTTCCTGATACTGCACTTGCAGGACACCCAATTTAAAAGTATGAGAGTACACCTGGTAGTTACTTGGCTATACTGCTGAGGCTATGGGTGGCAGCACAGAGAGCATACTGATCCCTAGCAACACAGAGGAAGAGGGGAAAAGGGAGCTAGCTTCAAACACAGAAAAGCATCTACAGAAGAGAGATGAGTGAGATCAGAGCTTGCAGTAGGAAAGGGTTAAGACTCCATAGCAGCATAGCTGCTGATTTTCAGTATTCCTCTACTGCTGACAGTTGTGAAACTTCATGACAAGGGTTCTTCTTACAGTCTTTTCTCTGTACCGTTAGCTCACAGCATATAAACATCACATGTTGCTCTTTACTCTTGAAGCACTTCTGCTGCAGGTGATATTTTTCTTGCCAAAAGCAAAATATGGAATCAAATACTTATTCCCACATACTGCCATTTTTAAGATAAATAATTAACAGCTCCAGTTTTGATAAAAACCACTCACAAGGGAGAAAAATACAACTTTAGTACTGCTGTCTGTGGCAAGAGCCACAACAAAAAGATGCATCTCACATGGTGTTTCAATTTACTTACTGGTTTACAAAATTCAACATGCTTGAAAAAAAAAATCTATTAAAATGCATTTATTCATGAAGGAAACTTAGGTATTTTATGATAATTTAGCATTATCCTACCTTCATCACTAGCTGTTTAATGAACATCAACAAGAACGCTCGCAGAGATAAAATCTCTTTTTGGGTAGGCCGTGGCCCATCTACAAAAGAAGAGAAGTAAACAGAGGAAATGTGAATGTGTTATTAGCACAGCATGCATTTTCAGATATAGAAAAATGCATATTCTGGTAAACATGGGCACAATTCTAAGCAGAATTATATTTCCTTCACCACAGACAATGAAATAGCAACGCATTTATTTGTAGAATGCCCAACCAGTAAGGTTCTACTAAGGCTTTTATAATGTATAGTTTAATGAAATTAATTTAAAGTTTAATTCATTAAATAGCCCTCTAAATTCTTTGCATGATTTTACCTCTTCCAGTGTCTAAGAACCAACTTCATTGATGGAATAAGACTAGAATTAGAATTTTACATCAGAATTTCTATATTTCAAATTTTTGCTGTTTAGAATCAAGTGTTAAAGTTGTTCTACTGGAGCTCAAAGGAAGAGCTACACACCATTGTTACACACAACAAAAACCAATTGTACAAGCTATACATAAAGATTCCCTTGAAAGCCATGGTTTAACTCAGTAACTCAAAGTCACAATGACTTGCTCCCACCATTCCCAAGTAAAACAGACTTTCACTAAAACATTTTTAATACTCAAACACTGAGCAGTTCCCAGGAGAGGCAAGGTTAAAAAAACAGGTGCAGTCAAATGTCAAAGACAAGTAAAGCTTTCATACAGAAAGCAAACAAACTGTTGCAAATACATTTCTGGGGATAGTTTTTACATTTGCTCATCAGTTCCCAGCTGTTACAACTACAATTGTAAGGGAAAAGCAAGTCAACTAGGAAATGTAAGCGATCCTGAGTCTCATTTTTTACAGTATATGCTCATGGGCATACGTGGTTTAAGAATAGTTATATTTAATATAGACCAGTCCTGTCAAAATAAGCCAGTAAATTCTATTTATAAGACTATTTTAACACAAACATTTGCCTCAGGCTCAATGTATCAGTTCAGAAACTGAGCAAATCCATGTCTTTAGTAAAGAGAAAACAAACATGCTTTGCTCTTTACAGGATGCAAAATGCTACAAAATCTTTGCAACTCTCTAAAAAGGAGGATTTTGAGAAGGAAGTTGGGCACATCATTCCCAGAACATCTAACTCATCACCGGCTTCTCTCTGAAATCCCAGAGCCTTTCACCTCTCCATTACAGGACAGTGTAGAGCTGTGTTACTCTCCTTTTGCCAAGGCTGTGTGTCCAACACCACAACAGACTGAACACCAGCTCCAGGAGGTCTAAAGCCAGGCACCAAGAAGCATTCCTTCCCTTAGGTGTGCCAGTTCCACCAATGTGTGCATCACACTGTTTTCTCCTAGCGTGTGGGTTTCCGAGCCACGCAGCTCCTTCTATGGCTTTACTCCTAGGATCAGTGCTCACATTCTGTGCTCCCATCAATGACAAGTGCTAAATACCTGCTCTACGTTTCTTTTTATTTCTTTTGCCATCAGTTTGCTCTCTGGTTTAATCACACCCATTAAGCCATTTTCCAACACGTTGGGATGCCCACACCTGTCACACAGACTCGCTGTGCCTGTTTTTGGCTACTCTGCTATTATCAGCAGATCTTATGAGCACTTAAAGCCTCTCCAGTACTTGAACAAGCTCCACAAACAGAATACATCCCCAGGCACAGCTCTACACTTCCAAAAACCCTACCATTTCTCAGGCCAACTCAGGCAGGTGACAGAAGATATGATTTCTGAAGAAAGCTTCTGTTACTTTCTGGGGAAAAAAAAGCTTTCAAGAAAGCCCTATGGACAAAATCATGCAGCTCACTATTACATTGAACCCACCCCATTAAGATAAAACCTTCTGGAACATGAGCAGTTCTATACATTACACACAACTCTCTTTAAAAGAAACATCAGCTTGCAGTGGTGGGAATCCCTACATACCTACACCCTTGGGAGTTATACCGCTGCGATCCTGAGGATTCACCACCCAGTAGTAGTACTTGAGGGTGTGCATGACCAGGAGAACTGTCCCAACCCGCCGGATGGCGCCATAGATGTTCACAGTGCCAATGAACTCGGTAGACAGGTAAGTGTACAGGATCAGCTGAACCTAGAGCACCCAAGCAGGAGAGCAAACAAATCATTACAGCAAAATGGCAGCACATCAGACAACTATGTTCTTAAACCTCACCTAATGAAGTGTCTTAGAAGAAAGGCATTTTCTCTGCATAGCTCGGTCACAAAGCTCTTAAAAGCCTTGCAAGCTAATGAAAAAATTCATTTTATTTCCAAAACCAGAGCATACTGGTTTATTTCTTAAGCTGGTCCATGCTTATAGGAGCACAAAAGCATCGTATATTCACACAAGCACGGAGAGTTGGGATTGGAATCCCCTCTAGAGACCATCTCATGCAACACCCCTGTGCAGATCAGGGTCACACATGAAGTATTAGAGAAAGATGTATATTTATTATAGGCTTAGTCATTCATTATGGGCCTGATTTTCGTATCTTCTCTCCTCTTCTGAGAAATAATGGTGCTGTAGTTCAGCCCCAGTCTGAACACCACAAGCCACTCCTCCAGTGAGGAGAAAAAAAAGCAGACCAAGCCCCAGCAGGTTGGGATAAAAACATTTTACTGAGAAGCACTTTGAGAGAAACAGTAACAGACAGAAGTGGTGATGACACAAAGTTCTTTACCAATCCATGAGAAGCTAACACACACCACTGTACCAGCACAAGGACCACCTGCACCAAACCCTGCCTCAGCCCCACCAGANTTCTCTCCTCTTCTGAGAAATAATGGTGCTGTAGTTCAGCCCCAGTCTGAACACCACAAGCCACTCCTCCAGTGAGGAGAAAAAAAAGCAGACCAAGCCCCAGCAGGTTGGGATAAAAACATTTTACAGAGAAGCACTTTGAGAGGAACAGTAACAGACAGAAGTGGTGATGACACAGAGTACTTTACCAATCCATGAGAAGCTAACACACACCACTGTACCAGCACAAGGACCACCTGCACCAAACCCTGCCTCAGCCCCACCAGACCTTTTATAGGGACTTGATTGATGTCAGGTTGTGTGGAAAGCAGCCCCAGCTGACCCATCTCACCTGTGCTGGCTGCTTGGGGAAGTCCTCTCTGTCCTGATCAGAACCAGGACAGACTACTTAAATAATACTTCATATTTTAACTTCCTTGTAGATATTTTACAACTTCAACAGTAGCATTTTACTGTTGTCTTGTAGGGTTTTAAATCCAAGAGAAACCCTTATGAAGGGGATCAGAGTTTGACAGGAAGGTTTCAAGTACAACCAACTGCAAAGCTTCCATTTAAGCTGTTTACTCTCTAGGAGCACAGATTCACCAAAACAAAAGTTATGTTGGATCATGTCCAGAGAAGGGCAACAAAGTTGGGGAATGCTCTGGAGCACAAATCCTCCAAGGAGGCTGAGGGAGCTGGGGAAGGGTCTGGAGCACAAGTCCTGTGAGGAGCAGCTGAGGGAGCTCTAGGGCTCTTGAGTCTGGAGAAAAGGAGACTGAGGGGAGACCTTCTGGCTCTCTCCAAGTCCCTGCAAGGAGGGTGCAGAGAGGTGGGGTCGGTCTCTCTCTTGGGTAACAAGCGATAGGATGAGAGGAAATGGTCCCAAACTGCCCCAGTGGAGATTGAGGTTGGCCATGAGAAGAATTTCCCCCCTGAAAGGGTTGTCAGGCGTTGGCACAGGCTGCCCAGGGCAGTGGTGGAGTCCCCATCCCTGGAGGGATTGGAAAGGCCAAGAGATGAGGTGCTGAAGGACATGGGCTAGAGGTGGCCTGGGCAGGGTGAGGCTGAGGTTGGACTCCATGATCTTACAGGTCTCTTCCAACCCAAGGGATTCTATGATTCTATAAAAAACTGCAGAAAGTACAGCAATTCAAATTAAGACTTCAAATCTAATGCCCAGAATAATCTCTCTTAAGAAGTATTGAGTTTTTGCAAACTACTACATCCAAAATTCCTTCCTTCAACACTCACTAGAAGTCATTCCCAACTCAGCTCTGCAGATGCTAGAGGTTTCCAAACTCCCTGGAAACCTCATGAGCCTGCAAAGCTTCACAGATACATGCAGAAAAGCAGAGCCTGGAAACAATTTTGGTATAGTTTCTCCTGGGAGCCAGAACCTGTAATTCTTAAAGAGTCCAGGCTTAGTCTCAACACTCTCAAATCAGTACAAGTAAGTGNAGTGGTGGAGTCCCCATCCCTGGAGGGATTGGAAAGGCCAAGAGATGAGGTGCTGAAGGACATGGGCTAGAGGTGGCCTGGGCAGGGTGAGGCTGAGGTTGGACTCCATGATCTTACAGGTCTCTTCCAACCCAAGGGATTCTATGATTCTATAAAAAACTGCAGAAAGTACAGCAATTCAAATTAAGACTTCAAATCTAATGCCCAGAATAATCTCTCTTAAGAAGTATTGAGTTTTTGCAAACTACTACATCCAAAATTCCTTCCTTCAACACTCACTAGAAGTCATTCCCATCTCAGCTCTGCAGATTCTAGAGGTTCCCAAGCTCCCTGGAAACCTTGTGAACGTTCAAAGCTTCACAGATACATGCAGAAAAGCAGAGCCTGGAAACAATTTTGGTATAGTTTCTCCTGGGAGCCAGAACCTGTAATTCTTAAAGAGTCCAGGCTTAGTCTCAACACTCTCAAATCAGTACAAGTAAGTGATATTCATAAGAAGAAGCAATTTTACCTGTGCTGGGATATGAATCCATATTGCAGGATTAAGAAGAACATGATCACACAGCTGCTTCAGCAAGGGCACCCCGTTGTGTAAGTTACTCAGGTATTTCGAAAAGGCAAGGCAAAGTTCTAGTACAGCTCGGGTAACGTGGGCTTTGGAAGACTGTAAAAGAAGAGTTGTTTAATGAAGAGCCCTGAAACAGTCTAGGAAGAGTATTTATCTTCAAAAAATTGTCATTAATGTAAGACATCAAGAAAGATCTGCTTTACCTTTTCTAGGCTATATCCTATCACAAGGAAACCCTTGCAGGAAAGCATCTGTTCTTGCATAGCAATGGAGTTCTTCAACAACTCCATGATGAAAGCCAATAAAGTAGAACTGTAAAATAAAATGTTTTAGCAAAGGAAAATGTCTTTAAGGGTTACAATGAAACAGAAATTATTTCTAAATGACAACATCAATCATACAGCCCAGAGATATATTTATGGTGTTATATAAATGCTTACATCAGTATTTTTAACACACAAGCAAGACTAAATTTGGGAAGAATTTTGAAAGCTATAACAACTTACTTTTAATTAATGCATTTCTAACTTGAAATTCAGGCTTGAGAAACAGTCAAATAGTAAATTCTTCTGACAATATGTTCTTGCACAAAGGAAACAGAAGGAAACCTCTCTCACTTACAAACTTATGTATCAGTAACAACATCCTATTTCCCACTGCTTTCCAATATCACTGAGGAGACATTGGAGATCTTGTTATAGACACAGCTTTACTATTGGATCAAGCTAATTCACCTCTGTGCTACTAACAGAAAAAATATCCATATGCCTATGAACCAAGACCAACTGGAAACCCTGGGATGAAATCCCTGACCCATTACATGATGTGCAATCTCATCCAGCTCAGGAGACACCCAGGAATGTACAAACAGGCTGAAGGAACATTTTGACCACCCCTTCTTAGCAACAATATGGATGCAGATCATCTGTAACATTCATGAAACTACAGTGCAATGAAACAGAACAAAAATACCACCAGGACTCTAAAAAGCAATTTGCATTTGCTATTAATTCTACTCTTCAACTTAGAAGTTCCATTAGTTTCAGTACTTGGATGTTCTCAAGTTGGACCAAGATGAAACAAAGCTGAAACCAGAGGAAAAGCCTAGAAGTAACACTGAATAACAGGATCTTACAAAGAGTCTGAAGGCAAAACCCACCCCCCAAAAAGAAATGAAAGGAATAGCTTCATGAAACTGACAAATTCATCTTTCCTGGAGTTTCTCTGGAAGCCTTCCCCAGTGGGTTTTCTCCATGATAGGAATAAGGTCAAGAGAAATGTCAATTCTGTGACACAGAAAATAACCTGTGAAGTAAAACTAGGTAGATTTTTATTCTGTATTAACTTTCACAGAAAACCTGACAGACACTCTGAGGTCCTGCCTCTGACAAAATAAAGGGAGATAGATTTAGATTAGATATTAGAAAAAAGTTCTTTGCTGTGAGAGTGGTGGAGCACTGGGACAGGTTGCCCAGAGAGGTGGTGGCTGCCCCATCCCTGGAGACGTTCAAGGCCAGGTTGGATGAGGCCCTGAGCAAGCTGATCTAGTTGGGGGTGTCCCTGCTTCTTGCAGGGGGGGTGGACTAGATGACCTCTGGGAGTCCCTTACAACTCTAGCCATTCTATGATTCTATGACAAGGCCACCTTTTTGTTGTTAGGCATAATTCACTGTTGTACTACATCACTTAATAAAGCAAGAGATGATTTCCTTCACTTAAAAAGAACCAAAGACCAGAACCCAGTAAGTATGTACTCACCAAACAGTTGTGTCAATGTGGTCTGATGAATATTGCCTATAGTCTAACTGTGCAAAGAGAGGGAAAAGTACCTGCACCCCTCCAATTGAGTGCAGGGCACTCTGGATTGAATGCGTTAAGACCGCTTTCACATCCTGACAAGGAAGAATTCAGAAATTAGAAATTTAGAAACTGATAAACAGTTGTTAGAAATAGTTTGATATTTCTTTGATATAAAAATGCATTATATCTAAATTAAAAAAAAAAAACAGCTATAAATACAAACTAGCTGCCACAGCCAGTGTAAATACCAAGTCTGGCTCATCTACTGCTTTAGACACAGTCTACAGAGTTGATACTCCAAAGAACACACAGGAGGTGCCTTGCAAACTCTAAAACAAACTGTTAGTAACAGAAAAACTCCAGAACAGAAGATATGGAAAGCTTCTGACAAATTAAAAAATTAAGGTCTTCAAACCACAGGGAAGAAAAGGGTATCACATCAACAGGGCAAAGGATGTGGGATAGGAAGTATCTGTAGTGGAGTGAGCACACATCAGGAATGAAGGAGAAGATCTTATCTGCAAATGCTAACCCACTCTTTGTAATACTGACACTTTTTAGCTTGCAACTTGGATGAAATAAACACTTTTTTTTCTTAGAATTTCTGTGCATCTATGTTAGTTCAAGAGATCAAGAAGGTAGTAGTAGGACAACCCAAAAAACCCAACCTATCATTAGTTGCCTACCTTGACCAAAATCCCTATAAAACTTGATTTTTATGTTTTTAAACAGAAATCATTTGTATCCTCTAAATCCATGTAAAAGTTGACATACCTGCAGCATGAGGGCATGTGGTGAATGAACAAAAATAGAAGGGTTATCCTTAGGGGATGACTCTAGACACAGCTGTGCATCTGTAGCCCTTGGATTGTACATAAAAGCAATAGCACTGGAGAGCTTGCCATCATATAACAACAATTTGTGATGTTCATCGAGGAAGAGATCACTTTCTGCCTTGAATTTGAATGTTCCCTGGATGGGGAAGCAGGATTGAAAAAGAAAAATAAGTAAAAAAAAAATACATACACTGAGAAGATGGTTTAGAAGACAGTTATTGCCAAAAAATTATGAGAAGGGTGCTGTTTCAATCTAGCAACATTTCAGGAGGAACAAGTCTCAAAGAACACCAAATTTTAAGTCAATATTAGAGTTAGAAGTGCAAAATTATGGGCTTTTTTTGACTCTTGAAGAATGACAATGCCAAAAAGGCAAGTACTGTAAAAGAAACACATGAGCTAGGAAACAGAATGACAGTCAGCAATGTTCACTCAGAAGGAACTAATAATTGAGGAGCACACAGAAGAGGAACCATCTTTTTTAGCGTATGTTTGTACAGCTGCTGGGGAATAGCAGCGCTCAATTAGTGCCCCTCAGGCTACAACAAAACAAATAATAAATCATTGCAACAAAACTAAACCTCAGCACTAATTTCACACATTAAAAAAATTACTAGCACAATATAAAGCTACATTTCTAAAACAATCACATCATAGTTCATCTAAAGAGTGTTACTAGAATTTAACTTTAGAAACTTTAGTCAATCCTAAGATACCTTATATCCCAGACCAAGCTGATAAATGGCAAAGATCTGAGCAGCATTGAGAGCCTCACTAAAGAGGTAAACGGACGTCATTTGCCCACAAAACACTCGGTTGGCATCTGCTGTTTCTGAAGAACCCAGGAAACATTTGTCAAATGTCTGAAAACAAAACAGAACCCAGTAACAGGGTTTAAACTATGCTACATAGGCAAGTCACACAAAGAAAAAAATTATATATATATAAATAAAATCAGGGAATATTCTTTTTACATAAACAAGCACTTGAGAGTTGCCGCAGAAAACAGTTGGAGATATATAAAAGCAGATTTGATTCCTCTACCAAAAAGTTATTTTTCAATATTTTTTAAAGGCAATGGGGGTGTGTATTAATAAAATAGCAAAGGGTATCTATTTAATCCATCAAGATGATCAACTGAGCTATCAGAAGACAGGAATGACTCACGTCGCTGGTGTTGACAAACCATGTTATTTCTCCATAGGACGCCAGCTCCCCGTTCACGTAACATCGAAGTTCACTATTCTTCCAGCGGTTATAGATGTGGACTATAGTAACCATATACCACTAAATGGTGAGAAAACAAGTGATAGAAATGTATAGACACTTAAAGTAGCTTAAGCATTAAAGTGGGGTGTAGTGGAACAAATTCAACTATTTACATGAATTAACTTACGACTGAAAGATTTAAGTCAAAAAGATTACAGCATTGCTGAGTTTTCTTGCACTGCTATGTCTAAGGATAATATGCTCTATTTTCCACAAAATGTAGACCCAGAAGCTTAACAGATACTTAAGGCATAGAACTCATTGGCAAAGCTGACCCAAATTACACTGAAATCACTACTGTGTAAATAAGTTTTAAGTTTGGTTACTCTCAGTATGATGAACTACTGCAAAAGTCATTCCAAAAAGCAAGAACGGCTCCAGACTGAAGACTTTCAAAGGCTGGGCATGTCAAATTATCACAAACAGAATCCATATTTACAGCAAGGGATTACTGATAAGAAATTCCTGAGGAGGTCTGTTCTCTCACAAAATGTTTACACCAGTTCCTCCAGAAACATTAGCAGAATATCCAATTGAGAAGCAAAATATTTTCAACACAGCATAGTACTGCTGAACAGGCAAGCAAGCCTTGAGCACTGATAATAAAATAAACTTGTATTTCAAGTCTTATATTTAAAAAGAAACTAGAGCAAAATGCCAAATGCAAGGAAACTATTATCTGGACAACCTGAATGAACATAAAGTATAGCATTCTTTCAAAGATGAATCTGTTGTTCTCCCACATCAAAGAACATCAAACTCCTATTAATAATCCCTAGCTTAATTAAGAAAACAAAATGTGGGCTAGTGATTGTGTTTCCTAAAATAGCACTGCATTTGTCTACATCAAATAATGACATAAAGGGAAGCCTTAGCAAAATCCTTTAGGAAAAGAAGAGGATGTCTCAAGGGGGGAGAAAACTGTTTAACTGCCTATAAGCAGAGGAGGAAAAAAAAATCACAAGCCCTGTAACTTTCAAGCTGTGTGTATGGACTATAAATTCTCAGAGAACTCACACAAATATCACAAATTCACAAAACTTCTGATAAGCTGCATTTTCTAGCCATTTGCTATATATTTAGTATGTAAAATTAAAAATAAATGAGGATTTGTAACATAAGTTTGCTGCATTCATTGCAGTGTAATGTTATAGAACAAGCTGAGTCTAATCAATAGCTACAACACTCTAGGCTACATTTTTAAATTCATGAAGCCCATTTGAAAGATTTTATTATTTTACTCACCTTTTGTGGCTTGAAATCAAACTTTACACAGTGCTGGAAACCTTTTCCCTTTGATTTTATGGATGTTACAATCAAGCAGCCTCCAACAAAGTGAGCAGAATAACCAAGTCCTTTGTTTGTTCGAAAACTAACAAATCAGAACAAAATCAGCACGTACACAGATGGAAACAGAAATCATTGAACAATTAATATAAACAGAACACCAAAACAGGGTTTTACATAACACTCACCAATACAAGTAAGGCTTATCCTTATCCACATTGATATTATTTACAGGATCCATTCTTAGCCAAGTGTGGAAAGTAAATCCATTCTGGTATGGCCACTTGGCTATAGGAGGTAAGGCAATAGCCTAAAGAAAGCAAAGAATTTCGTTCATGTATAAATATCAACATCAAATTAGTAGGACTATACAGCTTAAGATACACACTACAAATGTATATTGATATACAGATATGCATCAGAAATGTGTACAGTTTATATATACTAAAAACAGTCTGGTCTAATTTCCATGCTTTCTGTACTCCATTGTTAAAATATTTAATTAGTTTAAATATTTTAAAACTGATCTTTGTATCTCAAAGAAGATTATTAAGAGTAACATACAATTAAAGAAATTAAATTCTTTAGTGGCAGCCTCAGAACTCAAAAACTCCACAAAATGAAAAAGTAAGGTGATTCAGTTTTGTGCTAATCTGTCAGAATAATCAGATCTATCAACTTATTTCTATAGTGCTGGTGTTCAGGAAAAAAAATTGTGATTATGTAAAGAAGCTGGTCACAAAATCATATACTTTTCACTTCTCTCTTGAAACTCATGTCTATGTAGCCTTCCAGTTAGAGTATGACAGATTTATGAACTTCCTTTAAAAAAAAACATATAAAACCTGCTGCACAAGAGCAGATGAAAGAGAAGAGTGAGAATATGCAAACCAACTTGCAGACACCAAAGTCACTGAAGGAGGGAGAGAAGGTGCTCCAGTAGCTTGAGCAGAGACTGTTGCAGCCTGTGGAGGTTCATGGGGAGACATATCTACCTGGAGAACAGGGTGATGTGCCTAAAAGGAGACTGACATCCCCCGGGAAGCCTGCGCTGGAGCAGGCACCTGCCAGGACCTGTAGGTCTGTGGGGAACCCACACTGGAGCAGTCAGGTCCTGAAGGCCTGGAAGGGACCCACACTGGAGCAGTTGGTGAAGAACTGCAGCCCATGGGAAGGATCCACATTGGAGAAGGGACCGTTTCCTGCTGCAGGGACTCCACACTGGAGCAGAAGAGTGTGAGGAGGAAGGAGCAGCAAAGACAAGATGTGATGAACTCATGGCAACCTCCACATCCCACCCCTCTGTGGCACCCAGCGGGAGAAAGGAGAGAACTGGGAGTGAAATTGAGCCTGGGAAGAAGGGAGGAGTCAGGGGAAGGCATTTTAAGATTTGTTTTTATTTCTTATTACCCTACTCTGACTTCAATGGTAATAAATTAAACTAATATCCCGAAGTTGAGCCCCCTTTGCCCATGATGGTGGGTGATCTCATCCCACAAGCCTTCTGCTATATTTTCTCTTCCCTATCCAGCTGAGGAGGGGGAGTGACAGAGCTGCATGTTGGGCACCTGGTGTCCAGCCAAGGTCAACCCACCACAAAACCTCTGTCACATACACTGGATACCAACATAAACACCACCTCCACTGAAATAAAAGAGGGAAAAGCAGGCAGATTCTCCCTGCAGGAAGACTTAACTGAACCAGTCTGGAAAAAAGAAGCCCCAACTAGATATCTGTTATTTATGTAATAGTATTTGTCCTACTATAGTGATAATGCACATTTATTATAAGCATAATTTATTTTGGTATAATGTAGGTGCCAGGCAGAGAAAAAAAAATAGTGAATACTCTACGTCTACGACAATGACAGATGAGACAAAAACACCTCAAATGAAAACAAACAATAGCCATAACAGAACAACAAACAAACCAGAGACTTAAAATAACTACATACTGCAGCACTTTTTCCTGGAAAATTGAAGAAGGCATCAGGTCCATACTTCTGAGGCATGTGTTTCAACACAGACAGTAACTTCCCAGCATGTGGTGGCTGACAAAGAGAATTATTACACTCGTAAATAAATAACACACATCTATAAGAAAGAAAAGACTATACACACACACACCAAAAAATTTCATTTTAAAGCTTTGGACACAGTTGAGTAATACTCTGCTGAGACACTCAGCACTTCCAGTAAACAACAGTAAGAGAGTCAAGGATACCTTCACACAATAAGCAGTAGGTGAGCTGAAATACAATCAATTTGATAACTAAATTCAGGACTTAAATGCCAGAGCCACTGTCATCCACCACAAACTAAACTGACCCTGAATGTTGGTTGCTCCCTCTTATCCATCCTCATCAGTGCTACTGTTTGTGTGGATGTGCTGTGCCCTAAAGAAAATTAAACTGATTCAGCAGAAAACTAATTTAGGAAAAACAAATACAAACCAGAAGCTCTGGACTGTGCCTGTGCCAGCACAAGGGAAGTGAGGAATTCCTAGCAAAAGGGAGCAGGAGGATCAGCAGACAAGACTGGTATATGACCATAGTACTGATGGAAAAAAAGTATCTTTGGTTACATATAGCCCTTCATATAAGTCCATGGGGAAAGACTGAAGATTCAAGGGTGGTTGGGAGCACCTAAACTAAGCACTCAGCACGAGTGCTTAACACCTTACCACCACCACCCTAATTCTGCACCGATTTTGTTGTAACACTCAGAAACTATCAACTCCAAATCAAGTACAGGAGTATATGGTCTCTTCACTCAGGTAGCAAGCCACAGGATGAGGGGAATGGTCCCAAACTACCCCAGGGGAGATTGAGGTTGTCCATGAGAAGAATTTCCCCCCTGAAAGGGTTGTCAGGTGTTGGCACAGGCTGCTCAGGGCAGTGGTGGAGTCCCCATCCCTGGAGGGATTGGAAAGGCCAAGAGATGAGGTGCTGAAGGACATGGGCTAGAGGTGGCCTGGGCAGGGTCAGCCTGGGGTTGGACTCTATCTTAAATGTCTCTTCCAAACCAAGGGATTCTATAATTCACAGCAAAAGAAGTACATCAAATACTGGTCACAGCAACAAAACAGTATTATATATCTTCCTTTACCACTCTATTTTCCAGTAGATCTAAAATGTCACTATGTTTTTTCACTTTCTTTCACTTTCACTTTCTCAAAGTACCCCATTTCCCTCCTCTTCCAAGCAGCCACCCTCTGAAAACCAAGCACTGCCTGATCCTTATACCAGGATTTCAAACACACCAAAATTCTAGTCAGATAAACAGTGTTTCATTAATCTGAATGAAAATTGAGGGGGAACACCAGACCTTCAGCACTACTTAACTGGACCAGGCAAATTGGGTTGTAGCCAAATACTTTGTATCTTTACAGCACTGCTGATTTTAAGATTTAAGGAGTTGTGCAACTCCTTAGCAATGAAACTGTGGCATTTTTCTCCTCTTTTCCTCTGTATTTAGTCTTTAATAATAAAAGGAAATTAAATGCAAATAGCAGAGAGACAGGAAATTAAAAGAAAAGTTCATGTTACATGAACAACTTTAGTTAATATATGGATAAATATACTCTACATGTTGGATTATTATGTTTAAACCCTCTGTTAAGTGTATTTTTATTTGCTTGTTAGATCTCCAAAGCTATTTATTTCAAAGGGCAATTGTTATATTATTTGTTCATACCACATTTTGAAAACCCTATATGAAGCAGAGACTCTGTTCTACATTTCCCCAACACTAGGAAGAGTATTAGGAGGTAACAGGAGCAGAATTAAAATTCAAAGCAAGTGGAACTACTGGTAAACTATTTCCCAATTCCAGCAAAACAATAACTTTTTGTTAACAAAAACTTTACTGAGTGGCCTCCACAAGAGACAGATTTTGACTTAAGAGACATTCTCAGCAGTTGAAGGAGACCCTCTTCTCCCTTTCTAGTTTACACAGGAACAGAAGTCATCTGATACAATTTTTCAGCTGAATCTTATTTCCCTCATTTCAACTCTGCCATTTATTTTTTTTTTTAAATCTTCAGGTAAAGAAGAACAACATGACAATAGCAACAAAATAAAGTGCTTCAATTTTACATAACTGGAATTAAAATAACCCAAGCAACCCCAAAACATGCATAAAACTACTTTCTTCGAGTCACCACATTATTCCCAGCTACTCAAGCAGACCAATCCAGTCCATAGAGTGAAATAGTGATGAAATCAAGTTTCATCCTGGCTCTATGTATTCTAATTGCTTACAAGTAAAAAAGTTCATTGATATAATACCAGAAAGGCTCCTGTATTTCTTGGTACATTATAAACATGATCAAACAGCCTCTTAACTCACATACATTAGGAATAAATGCAAGCTACATTACAAAAATTATTTAATTTTTGTGTTTTCTTTTACCCATCTCCCTTTTTCTCCTTGCAGTCTGCTGAAGAATAACTTTAGCTCTCGAACAGTCAGGTTATAGCTAGCCAACACACCCAGCATGTCCACCAAGAGATCTGAAAAGAGAAACAACAGCAATATAAATGCTCAATAAAATGCAATGCCCAATTTCTACCACTTAATTAATGTTTCCATGAGATTTTATGGAAAAGGAATGTAGTGTGTCACTGGGTGAACCTGTACCTGCAATCATGTTGTCAGCTTTATCAATCCTCTTGAGCACTTGTTCAACAAGCCCCACTTCTGTGCACACCTGTAGATTGCGTATACTTTTCTTCAGAATTGCTGTAAACATGCTCCAAACCTCAGCCTGGCAGGTGACGTCACACTTGTCCAGCAAGTCCACCATGCAGGTGATGCCCTCTCCTTCTTGGATGATGAAGTTCATTTCTAAGTCAAACTGGCCCCCAACAAGCTTTCAGCCATGAAGGAAAAAGGAAAAAAAGAAAAACACCTTAAAACAACTATATCAATGTACCATGGTTAATGCTACTGATTCTGCAAGAAGAATGCTATTGAAGACATAAGCCAAAAAAACATTAAACCAACATCAATATATCATCTCATTCTTCCTCTGTGCCAAGTTCTGTTTAGTAACTTCAAAGGTGCTCCTAATATATCACCTCAGCTGGGTGCTGGGACCACTTCCCTGGGGAGCCTGTCCCAGTGCCTGACCTCCCTCTCAGGACAGAACCTCTTCCTGACACCCACCCTGACCCTCCCCTGGCGCAGCTTCATGCCCTTCCCTCGGGTTCTGTCCCTGGTCCCCACAGAGAGGAGATGGGCACCTGCCCCTTCGCTGCCCCTCGGCAGGAAGCCCCCGACTGCCATGAGGTCTCCCCTCAGCCTCCTCTTCTCCAGGCTGAACAACCCCAGGGCCTTCAGCCTCTTCAGGTCAGCCTTCCCCTCCAGACCCTTCACAACCTACTTCACTGAAGTTCAAGGCCAGGTAGGATAAGGCCCTGAGCAAGCTGATGTAGTTGGGGGTGTCCCTGCTTCTTGCAGGGGGTTGGACTAGATGACCTCTGGGGGTCCCTTCCAACTCTAGCCATTCTATGATTCTATGTACTCAACAAAATAAAAATTCCAGGTGAAGTAAAGATGGATTGTATCAGTATTTCACCCTGATTCTTCCCCCTCCACTTTTTAAACTTCTCACAGACATCAGAACTTTCTTAAACTTTAGGTTTGCTACGCTTGACAAAACACTCATGATATATCAGCACACAAACAGGAATTCAGAAAGCACTGACTCAAGTGACCAAAACAGAATCATGATCAAAAGTATTTCACCTTCTTCCCACTTCCACAGGTTTGTCTAAGGAATGATGTTATTTCTGTCCTACACGGCACTAATTCTACAGGCTTTGACCACTAACAGCTTGGGTACTGTCACCTGACAAAGTCATGCCATGTCACAACTGCCCCAAAATTCAGATGCTAACTTGCTTCCACACTAGCTCCAACAGCTTCTCGCAGCTAGTCAGGATCTGAAGACAAACTTACCCAATGGAACAGAATATACGCTCTTCATTAACTACTGAAATTACCATACATTTTCCTCAAGTGTCTAAATCTTGTCGCTTTGAAGAAGCAATCTTTGGTCTTCTGGGCATAAATCAATAATGCCAAACACCACAAGAAGCAGAGAAAGTTACAGCTCTTATGACAGAATAGACAATGTCTCATAGCAACAATTTCTAACCAGTAATTTACACTTTTCCATTTTCTCCCTTCTTGGTCTCAAAAATAATTATGCAATTTACTACCAGATGCTTCCTTAATATCCAGAGAAACCACAGGAACTGAATGGGGAGACTTGAATTATATTATATATTCCCAGCTTCTCTATATCAACTGACACTGTCAACTCAAACAAATCTATCAGGTTGTCACCACTCTCAGAGCCTCAGTTTTCCCCTTCCATAAGATGGTGCAGAGGCCTACCTCAAGAAAGCTCTGTCAGGGGAATGCTGAACAGAATGGATTAATGCAGAATTATCCCAAAATAGATATAAAAAATTGCACACCACAAAAGAAAAAATAAAACATGAACAAAACATTTGAAAATGTTACATATTTAACAATCTTAAACTTCATTTTATGTAAAATTATCATCCCCTGCACAGCTGTGGAATTCCTCAAGCGGACACACTCTCTTTCTCGCCACCAAGGTAAGAAACAAAGAAAACTCCACATTTCCAGTACAGAAACAACAGCTGAGGGTTAAATCCCGGCCACAAAACACCTGCTAATTCTTAACAAAAAATTCAACTCTTTATGCATTTGGTTTTAACTATGAGCCAACCATCAATTATCACACCAAAACCATACTAGAGGTGACCTTACCTTCACCCTATAGTCTACTACACCCATCTTTCATTTTGGGCTAGATACACTATTATCAGTAACCACCCATCCAGGGAGCTGTCAAATTAGGTTTCCAATCTAATCTGCAAACATAAGCATTCCAGCAAGTGCATTCTGGAAATAATATGCTATGGTGGAAACAATTACCATTGGAACACTTCCTTTAAGTGAAGTCAGGACAAAATCCTGACAGAGAAAGCAATATACCAAAGGCAGGGGGCAGCTGATGTACTGTATGTATGCATACCCATTAGATACACATAAGCACACACACACATCCCACACCCCCATAACCCCCCAGTATTTCATATTAACCCTTTCTAATGGTGATTTGGAACTGATCAACCTTCAAAACACAAATTTGTTTCCAATGACAGGGATCATAATCCAGGCCCATGCGTTGGCTAGTTATTATCTGAGCTGCAGTAATGGCTGTGCACAGCGGAATGTAATCTTCCCAAATGTCACAGTAAGTTATGAATATCTGAGCAGCTTAATGCACCTTACTAGCCATGAAGTGTGAGAATGTAATCTTATTACCTTTTTTATGGTTGTATTTTTTTGAATAATGTAGCCTTTGAACTGATGTATAGTCTTTCCTTGCACTTTAGCATGATTTGGTCTCCTGTGTCGCGCAGTACATTTTTCAAGATTCTCCAATTCAACATATTTTAAGCCCTATGCTGAGCTGCATAAACAATCTTTATAGCCACCTACTGGGTGGCATAACGTTTTCTTTCTTTGGCACATAAGTATAAGCTCACAGGAATGGTTTTAAAAGTGCAGTATTCAAATACATCCTCGCAGATTTTAAATTTCGCCAGTTACATTTGCATTCAAAAAATATAAACCCACTGTAATAGCTCAAGCTTTTGGGTAAAATGTTTTTACATTTAGCTGATTGAGAACAGGGAAAACACTTTACAGACAATTTTAACTACACACTCTGAGCGTGACTTTTTTCCCTTCAGAGAACTAAACTAATGAGAAGTCAACACAATAGCACCAATTTTAAGTATAAAACAGCACTACTTCGCTTCTAAATAGAAACAAAACGCCACTCTGAACACATAAAACCCCTCTCTGCATTGAAAATTTCATCTAACAAACTGGGAGAAGTGGTCCAAGATATGAAAGGAGATGGTGCACTCCTTGGGTGAGCAGCTACCCAACCACAGCATGCAGAAAATGCTCAGAAAAACCAACCAAGCTCCACTTTCCTAAAAGATCATGATCTAGATTAAGAATTAATTTAATTTTACCTGAGGCAAATATAAAACATTTCAAAAGCTTGTAAGAAAATGTGAACAAAAGGATTTCCATGAACTGAAAAAATGAAATTAAGTCCAAGACCACAACTAGGATTTATCATAGAATCACAGGCTGGTTTGGCTTTGAAGGGACCTCAAAGATCATCTAGTTCCAGCCCCCGTGCCATAGGCAGGGACACCTTCACCAGACCAGGTTGCCCAAAGCACCGTCCAACCTGGCACTGAACCCCTCCAGGGATGGGGCTTCCACAGCCTCTCTGGGCACCCTGTTCCAGGGCCTCACCCCCCTCACAGGGAAGAATTTCTCCCCCTGCCCTCCTTCAGCTTGAAGCCATCATCCCTTGTCCCTGTCCCTGCACTCCCTGGGGAACAGTCCCTCTCCCACTGCCCTGTAGGAACCCTGTAAGTATTGGAAGGCTGCAATTAGGTCTCCCCAGAGCCTTCTCTTCTCCAGGCTGAACAAGCCCAACTCTCACAGATCATCTTCATACAACAGGTGCTCCATCCCCTTGATCATCTCCATGGCCTCCTCTGGACTCACTCCAACAGGTCTCTGTCTTTCCTGTACCCTCCCCAAAGCTGGTCACAATACTCCACGAGGTGTCTCTCAAGAGCCCTTGGGAGAACTACAGGGCTGGATCTTTGTAGTTTCACCTCAAACTTCCAAAACCGGATTTCCTCCTAGAGAGCTTCCGCATTTTTCTGGTCCCTTGATAAACTACAGATCAAAACAAACACATTTGGTCTGTTCCCAAAAGCTAGGATGAAAGAACTATTAACTGAGGAAACTGTGACCTCCCTTTTCCTCAAGATGTTGATTTTGTCATCTCCTTACTACGTCCAAAACAAGCAGCATGGAAATGCCAATCCCATGAGAAAACAAAAAATGCAGTGCAGTGAAATGGGCCAGGTCCTTCCCCATGGAATTATTTAATTTTTTTTAAAGTTTTTGCCTAATAAGAACCCATAAATCTGTATGTACAAACCTGGTAACTGCCCAAATTCTCCCATTAGTAAGAGTTTATCACAAGATAAGCATCAAGAAAAACATAAATCAGTTGCCATTTCAGCAGTTAACGGTTTGATATCCCCACCACATTTTACCTCTCCTCACAAAATTAGGAACATCACCCAAAATTGTCCTGCTCCTGCTGCATTTTTGAATCTTGTCAGTTGATTCAAGGTTAAAAAAAAAAAAAAAAAAAACACAAACAAAAACCCTTTAGTTTCTTCACCCCTCAATGGTGAAATCCAAATGCAGTTTCTGGAGAACATAAAAAAAGATGGATTCATTTTAGCAATTCTGCTTCTGACCAACAACCATCATATTCTTTGCCTACATTTAACTCTTCCACCACACCAAGAACCCACACCCTGTGCTCCATCCCCTTTTAGGTATTCAGAAAACTAAACCAAATGTATTGATTATCTATAATACACACCACATATTTCAGCTGCATTAAGAACCAACACCTCTGTAGGGCCAGGATCTCTCAGTGATCCCAAGCCAGCCAATTTCCCTGAGGGCACACAATGACCAGTACAAGTTAACATCAGGGTACACATCCTGGGGGGGATAAAAAGATGGTTCTGATTTGGAAAGGCCTCTACAGACCAGAAGAGGAAAAAGAATAACCCATACATACCAATTTGCAGCAATCCACTCTCTGCCCCTCACTCTGGATTTTCCAAGCAGTTTTTTCTATCCCCAACACAACACTTAGAGATCAGAATATACAAGTCCTAAGAGGACAATTTGCAGGACAGCCTGTTCATACTTTGGGTAAGTATATTAAATAGTGACACCATCATGAATGTTAAGTCAGTGAGATCATGAGAAATGGCTCTGTCCCAGAGAGGTTACAGGGAGTCAAGAAAGGGACAGATGGATGTCTACCTTTTTTCCTTCAAGTTATTGTCACGGCATCAACCACAATTTACCTAAACAAAGCACAAAGAACTGTGGGAAGACTCACTCCTGAAAGGCAAGGTGGTAACATTCCAGCAAACACAGATAATTTAAAGCAACTGCAACTGTAGCAGTAGCTCAAAATTTAAAGTAATGTGAGACCATGAGTGACCAGTCACACACAAAAGAACCTGCACCTTCCATAAGCATCCTCTTTAACTTTGCTCCCACTCTGGACCTGCTTTCTTCCATGTTCATAAATAAACCAAACAAAAACAACAAAACCCAAAATTAAAAACCCCAAGACAATCAAAGAGCAGCAGACATTTCTTCAGCAGCGAGTCCTGATGATAGCACAGGCTGAAGCCATCAGTTCCTCACACCCAACACTACCCAACAGTGAACGCAACCAAAAAAAGGAACACACTAATAGTACTCCTCTCCCCTGCTTTCTAAGAAAAAAAGAGAGTACATTTTCTTCTTAACTGGCTTCTTTCTCTCCCGTTGCTGCCTTCCTAATGAAGCCTAGGCATTCATTTACCTGGCAAATTTTGAACCTGGCCTGTCAATAGTGGCATTGGATAACATGGCATCCGTTCAACCCTGATGCTTTCACACAACTACATATGGAACAACATACAATTATGCATCAAACAACATGATCAAGTGGATCAAAGTTTAATCTCTCCACAAAAATAATTTCCATCACTTCCCTGTATCAGTGATCCAATACCAAAGTTCTGCATTAAAATAAGATTTCTTCAAGTCTGCCTTCCCATTTGGAAAACTGATAAAAAGTGAATTTACCAAGCACCCAGGAGGTGTTACAGGTCTACTACTGCCACCTAATGCTGTGTTTCAATCCATTAGCCAGCACTACACGCTTCTAATATAGTGTTGAGACACATTAATTCTCTGTATTAATTATTCTATATGTTATTCCATAGAATCATAGAATGA
>VXBZ01012836.1:123929-134809 GCA_013399135.1 Heliornis fulica | reverse complement strand
AATTCTCTCAGTCTGTCCTCATAATCTACCTCATGTCTACCTCAGTCTGTCCTCATGAGTCTACCCTGCTTTCAGTCTGCCAGTCTAAGCTTAAGGGTTTTGAATGTTTGAACATGTTTAAAGCATGCAAGAGAGAATTACAAATACTCCATGCACAAGCATTCCTTGTCACACTGATCTATGTGTTAAAAGAGTCTCTCACAACAGGCAATGACCTTCAGAATCGAAGTTAAAACAGCATGTATATGCTTTCCTTTGCTGATGTCACAGTTTAACCCCACCTGGTTCCTTAACACCATGTAGCCAACATCACTTGCTCAGTCCCCTCAATGGGATGATGAAGAGAATCAGAAAAATGAGAAAACTCAGGATTGAAGATATAGACAGTTTAACAGACAAAGCAAAAGTGACCCACACATCCTGAGCAAACCAAGGAATTAATTCCCCACTGCCTATGGGCAGGCAGGAGTCAGCCATCCCCAGGAAAGTGGGGATCCATCACACCTAACGGTGACTTGGGAAGACACATTGTCATCTGAAAGTTTCCCCTCTTTTTCCCCCTGCTATATATGATGAGCATGACATCATATGGTCTGGGATATCCCTGCAGTCAGTTGGGGTCAGCTGTTCCAGCTGTGTCCCCTCCCAATTCCTTGTGCACCCCCTGCCCACTCACTGGTGGGGAGGGGTGAGAAGTAGAAAAAGCCTCGGCTCTACGTAAGCACTGCTCAACAGGAATGTAATCATCCCTGTGTTAACAACACCGTTTTCAGCATATATCCAAACCACAGCCTCATGTCAGCTCCTATGAAGAAAATTAACTCTATCCTAGCTAAAACCAGCACACCAGATTATTTTTTCCTGTGCCTACGATATGAAGTTGGAATGGGATCAGAAATTTTATCTCACTGTAATGACTTTTAATGAGAGGTTTTAATGGCAGGGTAAGCAACAAACAACAAAAATATTCCAACTCAAAAAGTAGGAACAGGATTACAGCTACTTTGACATTAAAGAAAAAAAAAAAAACAAACAACTTACTAAAATCAGTGCTTGTGATCTGTCAGCTTTCCACTTACCCCAGCAGATTAGTCCTGACTTGTGCCAAGGAAAGGGAGCAGCATTACTCTTACTTTACTAATGCTCCTCATTAAGACTCATCACATATTGTAAAGGCCTTGATCACATATATAGGCTCTGGCAAATGATAAGTCATTCAGGCTACATCTCAAGACTTTTATTTTGCATGAGCCATAGTTTTTTAGTTTCAGTTGAGGGTTAAAAATCCTCAATCCAATTTACAAAGTTACTTTACAATTTACAGTAAGAAAAGATATCTTAAGTATATAATTAACCTCTACAATTATCTAAAAAAAAAATAATATGGGGGGAATAAAGGGATATTATTTAATTATTAAAAAAATAAAAACACGGAATGGAGAAATAAGAGGAATACACAGTAGCAAATGTACTCCTAACCACTAAAAGAGAAAGTGTGATAAGGTTTGACAATAGATATTTTTAAAAGTACTCTGACTGAGACTTCAAGCGCCTGAGTGCTAAATTCAAAGAGCGGCGCAGGGGTATACAGGTAGGAAGTCCTTAGAAGCAAAAACATTCTCTGAGAGAGATAAGGAAGGATCCAGAAGTCACTATCCTGTGCTACACTCCATATTAGATAAACTATAAAATCCAAACCAAGTAGGCTATATTCTGGGATATTTTACCTGATGTAGGTCCATTCATTTCAGTGGAACTGTACCAACATGTACTACATAAAAAATGATCTTACATAAATGCAAAAANAAAAATTTACAAAAAATAAAAAAAAAAAAAAAAAATTAGAGGACAAGCAGTGATAAACACTTCTGAGGATATCTGATGGTATTATTTTCCCTTTTCTGACTTTTCAATTAAGGATGGGATTTCACACATGAATACAAGTAAATACTAAACCCATTAAGTCAGCACAGGAATAAGAAACAATAAACCCAGGAAAGTTTAATGCATCTTTTTTAATTAAGGTACAGCCAAGAGTAGAATCATAGAATGTGTTAGGTTGGAAGGGACCTTCAAAGGTCGTCTAGTACAACCCCACTGCAGTAAGCAGGGACATCTTCACTACAACAGGTTGCTCAGAGCCACATCAAGCCTGATCTTGAGTGTCTCCCAGGATGGGGTCTCCACCACCCCTATGGACAGCCTGTTCCATTGATCTATCTTCCTCACATTGAAGATTTTTTCCTAATATCCAACCTAAATCTACCCTTTTCTAGTTTAAAACCACTCCCCCACCCCTCTCATTCTATCGCTGCATGTCCTCAAGTTCTTTCCCAGCGTCCTTCTAGGCACTTTTAAAGTACTAGAAAGCAACTGTAGGGTCCACCTGGAGGTTTCTCTTCTCCAGGATGAACAAGACCAATTCTCCCAGCCTATCCTCATAGGAGAGGTGCTTCAGCCTTTGGATCATTTTTGTGGTCATGTCCTTCTTGTGCTGAGGGCTCCAGAGCTGGGCACAGAATTCCAAGGTGAGGTCTCACTAGAGAAGAGCAGAGGGGCAGAATCACCTCTCTGGATCTGCTGGCCAGGCTTTTGGTGATGCAGCCCAGAATGTGGTTGGCCTTCTGAGCTGCAGATGCACATTGTTGGCTCATGTCCAGCTTTTCATTCACCATTACTCCCAATTCCTTTTCCCCAGGGCAACTTTCCATCACAGCATCTCCTAACCTGTATGGATAATGGAGGTTGACACAACCCAGGTGCAGGACTCTACACTTGGCTTTTTTGGATCTCATGAGGTTCACCTAGACCCACTTCTCCAGTCTGTCCAGGTCCCTCTGGATGAATTCCTGTCCCTGTGGCACATTAACCTCACTATTCATCTTGATGTCAACAGCAAACTAGCTGAGGATGCACTCATCCCTACTTCCAATATCAATAACAAATACATTAAACAGCACCAATCTCAGTACATACCACTATCAAAGTTGCTGCAATGTTTCTTTTAGCTTTCAGCTGCAATTGTTCAGCATATTCAAAGCAGAAATAAATAGAAACTATTTTTAGATTATTCTCATAATTATAGTATGTACTCATTTATAATTTTTCATTAAATGCTGCTTTTTAAAAGAGAACAATTTAATCTGCATTTCACAGGGAATCCTGTAAAATTAGTTTATAGACAGTACAGTTACCTTATAATGTGTTTGGCATGCAAGCACACACTTTTCTGAAATCAAAAGATCTAAAACATACTTTAGAATTTGTGTCTGAGGTTCATTCTTCTGCATGAGTTTAGGATAAGAGGTGTTTATGAAAAACTGTCAGGTATTTATGAAAAACTGCTCAGGTATCTGAGCACCAAATTAAGCAGAAATACAGCAAACATGCATGATTGATTATGTGGTACTTTGTATCAGGATATAAAGCTGTGCAAACAAATGGTGTATGAAACTTTAAACTGAAACATAAATAGGTTCAAAGAAACCCTTGAACTTCTTAACCTATAAAGGTTTGTGGAGTGCATCAGAATAGCATGAATCTAATTTCAACAAAGGTAAAAAAAATATTGCAACAAAGGCTTTGATCTGGCAGATTTCTATCCTTTTGCACAGGGATATGCTAGAGTGGTAGAACTGATTTACTGGAATGCTAGAACCTGAACCAACTCTGGCAGCCATTACAGAAATGTACTATTTTCAATTGCTTTCTCTTGTATGGTGCAATAGCAGCCTTAGTTGAAAAGTTTCTGAATAAAATCTAAAATTACTGTGACCCTTTGCTCCCTTCTGACAGCATGTCAGACACGGGAAGACTCAGTATCAGTACTTTTCAAGATTGATGTCATATGTTTCCTAAATTCAGAATTGGATCTTTAGTACAACTTTTGCTTTCCTCTCTTCTGATAGTATTACCCAAAGCAGGAGACTTCATCAGAACTGATATACTACTTTGCCTACAAAATACCTGTACCAACCTAGCAGGTCAAACGTGGGAGGAAGGAATACCTCATTCTGCTCTTGCTCAGGCAGAAACACATGAGGAAGGTGCCCTTTTGCCTTCAGGTAGAGCATTCAGCATAAGGTAGCCAGACAGTGTCAGCATGGATTGCAGAGACAAATACTGACTGGAAAGCTCAAGAGTGTTCTTAGAGGAATACATCATGATGAGGTCTCTCCTGTTCCAGTGCTTCCACAGGGTAAGATGCTGTGCTGAGTTTTTCCAATGAAGAATAAGCAAGGGTCACGGTCAACCCTGCAAGTCTCTATGCACTGTAGAAGAATTAAGTTTTATTTATAATCTTACACTAATTTTTAATCCCATCCTTTTCCCTTTTGTGGGGTGTATTTTTGTAACAGCTGTTATGTAAGCCAGCTTGACAGACTAGCTTGAAAATCTCTAGACCTTAAAAACCTATCTACTTTGAGTTAAAGATCCATTCTTACATCCAAGGATTGTAATAGAGTTGTCTACTTTTGGGACAGGTAAGACACAGTTCATTTCACATTACATCCTCAGCATTCCTGATCAAAATTCCTCCCATCAGAAAGAGAAGTCATTTACTTTGCAAGGAAATGGTAGTAATCTATAGCAAAGAAAGACAGCTATAAAGAGATGAAAATGTTATTCATATTCTTTACACATATCCCAGCTGCTTTAAGTTAAGCTTTCTTTCAGGGAAAAATTTCAGGAGGATTAAAGTAAATTTATTGACAGGTTTTCTCCCCTCCCGAAATACCCATACATGCTTTAGTCAAAGTAATATCTCCTAAGAAGAAAAAATAATATTTTGACTTTAACTCATAAAAAAAATAGAGAGATATTCTGGTGGTAAAGTGCAACACTTCAGATGCATGATGCAGCCTATTGAAATGAGAAATTCAGACTGCAGCTTAAGACAGATATATTGTAATTCAAGACTACATAAAAATCCAGCTTTTTAAAATTGTATTTGACTATCAAAATTATTAATAAAATGACCTCTTATGTCATTTTATTAATAAACATATTCATATTTAGTCATAAATAACTGAAGTATTTTGATAAAAGACAAAGCATTTGGTCATACTGACCTAAATTCTCTTGTTCTGAATGACTTAAATTACAAATGGTAAAGCCAGTTCATGGGCATGTTTAGTCATCAAAAGCAGCTGCAAGGTTTCAATTATCAAGAATATAAGTATTCTCACTGTTTTTGTGAATCACAGAGCATTACATCCCTGATTAATAAGCTTTTACCACACATCCTGGAATTAGGAAAAAATATACACTGTGCCCACCTAGAATTCCTTTGGCTGGAAGTAGGAGCTGCCCAGAAATTAATATGTCCTACACCACAGAAAGAACATGATTACAAAGGATCAGCCTTAATTTTCCATTTGTGTAGCTAATGAGCAGGTGAATTTATTGACCCATAAGAAACCTCATCCTCCTGAGCTCTTTGTAAAGGGTAGAGAGTCAATCTGTAGCTGTGTAATTAACTTACAATTATGTAAGCAATAAAGGCATAATTTAAGGTTATTAATATGTTAAAATTTGTAAGGAATTTTCTGGCATTTAATTAACATTTGCCAAGACAGTCTACTGAAAATTAAATATCAATTAATAAAAATACTGACATTTAGTTAGATACTCTATTAGTTGTCACAATTATTAACTCAATATTGCTGTCTTTTTAAAATCCAATTAAGAGCTTAAATATTCGTTACAATTTTTATGTGTGGAAAATGTAATTATATTTGTGTCCTATAATTTTAACTAGATTACCCATCATCTTTTCTGTTAAAGATTACCCATCATCTTTCCTATTAAGTCTCAAAAAATGATCTTTTAACTGTCAATTGATGCTTAATTGACATTGCTGTCAAAAAACAACAGACAATTCTTTCCCTTTATGAATAGGAGAACCACTGCATGCATTGTTTCCTTCACACATTGGGTATGAGCATCATAGCTTGCCAACTATGCTCTATTTAAGGCCTCCTATTTGCTAGAATCTTCTTGTGGACCTAATTCCTAAATGGTTTGAGGGGCAAAATCAATCTTTCAGATCCAAATAACTGAATGAAGGTGAATGCCAGTAACTTAAAGAATAACCATATGCTATAACTGATGCAATCTCTGTAAACTGGAGAGCCGCTGCTACATTTCATAAATATCTGCAGGAGGTCTGGCCCAGAATTTCTCTTCAGAGGACTGAAACATAATCCTCTTAGAAAACAATAAAAGATTTGCTAATCATGTCATTGATTATTCATGTCACCCTGTTTTAGTTACTGCTGCCCAAATTTCTGTTTGCCATTTGCTTCAGCGAAGTTCAGAAGTTCCTCTGGAAGACTTTACCCAGAGACAACAAAGCCCTCTGGCCTCATGTTGTGGTTTAGCCTGTCTGGCAGCTAAAAAAAACACACAACCATTTGCTCATTCCTCCTACTACCATTGGAATGGGGGAGAGAAATGAAAATGGAAAAGGTAAAAATGTCATGGGATGTGATAAAGAAGATTTAATAGGACCATAAAAAGGGCAGGTGATGATGATGATGATGATGATGATGATGATGATGATGATGATGATGATGATGATGATGATGATGATGATGATGATGTACAAAGCAAGTGATGAACATCACAGTTTTTGAGTCTTTTTTAAGACTCAAAACTGATACTCCACAAGATACTCCTCCCAACCCATCCCCAGTTTTATATAGAACACAATGTAACATGGTATAGAATGCCTCTTTGGTCTTTTTGGGTCATCTGTCCTGGTTGTGCCTCCTCCCAGCTTCTTGGGAATCTTTTGATAGGTTTTAGATATGTATCTACCTTCCACAGCATGCAGACACAACAAATGGGTAAGATGGCTGTCTACTGAAACTAGGAAGCAACATGGTCCTTTAACATGCCAACCTCAAAGCAAGATATGGCTAGGGAGCTACTCTATTCCATTAGTTCCTGGTTAAAAGATTCCTATGAAGCAATTGCAAAAGCTGTTTAAGCTGATGTGAGAATCTTGACGATATGGTGACATTTGCAATTATTTGCCTTCCAAGATACACTATATTCAAACACACAGTAAGAAGTGGAAAAGTTCATGATTTTAAAGTAGCTTCTTTCTTTCCTTTTAAAATCTAGCCAAGCTTTTAATCTGGGGAAGACAACTGGGACAAAACGCTGATTTATTCCTCTTCCATTTCCATCCCTCTGTGCCATGGTGCATGAACACTAGTGCAGTTGCTGAGTTTAATTGCAGAAATTACTGTACCTCATAGTGTGCATAAAGATTGCTTACAGATACTCCTTTGCACCAGACACATTATTCTACAATTCACTTTTAATGAGATGGGAAAGCAAGAGCACAATACCTGCACTTTTGAAGTGCAGAGCTCTCTTGGGAAAGAAGTCATTATCCCAACATTGTTTGCCACAGTTCTTTAGATTTAGCCACAGGTGTAACACTGTGACATTAACATACACATAAATAAAAAAGGTGAAATGAGTAATTCTTAGACATTGCAGTGCCTCAGCCTGTCAGGTCCAAGATATTTCCTGACCTAGTAAAAAGGAAAAATTCTCCATGTTAGTTCATCTTTCCTTATCTCTGTACTTAATCTACCCTTATTCTTGTTCGCTTATGTCTCTTAAGAATAATAATCCATGAAATTTTTAAATGCTTGACATCTATGTCAATATAAATTAAACTATATTGCATTAGTAGCTCAATATTTCCTTGGTAAAAAGATTCTGGTAAGAATCAACAAAAGCTCAATGTGAGGCCCTGAAATAAATACCCAGCACCTTCTTCCTTAGATGCCTAGATGCCATATTGTCCTAGCACTGTCCTATGTCCCAGTGCTGCAGCCCATACATTGCCTTCCTAAAGTTGAAATAACTTTTTGGTATCAGTGAATGTGTTGAATCATGTGATGCACAATAGTCATTACTTAAAAAGTAAGAGACTAACAGGCTAAAAAGCTTTAAAGGCTTGGTTTCCTTAGGGCAGGTATCCCTAACCTAGGATCTAACCCGCAGGAAAGAGAGAAAACACCACAAACTTATCCAAGGGAAGAGAATATAAGAACATGCCAAAAAAAGGAGGATAATATCCGTAGTTGTTTGTTTTTTTTCTACATTTTATTTTAATTTAGAAAAATAATTTATTAGCTGTACAAGAAGGTAGTAAGATTGTCAATTAGATTTATGTGCCCCACATACACACCCCTATGCCTACTACTAGAGCGTGTGATATTCCAAAAGGGTTTCCCCATACAAGATCTTTTTTGTTTGTTTGTTGTTTTTTTTTTTAAGAGGGAGAAACTAATATCATGAATAAATAAAGAAATTAAAAATTTCTATTATGTGACAGTATATACCCATACCTAGAATAAATAAGCAAGAAGGAAGAAATTAGGTTTATTGGACTTTGCTCTGATTATGCACCAAAGCTATGAAAGTAAAGGACTCACCTTTATCAGACATAGATTTCCTGGGAGCTTTTCTGTGATAGAAAGATAAAAGCCATAATTATTACCTTTAACTTAGATCAATCAGTCCTTTTCAATATTCTTGTTTTAATTGAAAGGATTAATTTTTATTATTAACTACAATTTTAATGAAGAAATACTAATTTTAATTGATACAGTCATACAAATTTGCAGAGATAAATGCATGAAAACTATAAGGTCACGCAGGGCAAAATTAAAAAAAAAAAGAAGACACAAAAGTCTGTTTCCTCCTGCACTCACTCTGAATTTTGTAGCTCTTTACATTCACTAAATTTGACTTCCAGCTGAGATAGTGTCCCACAGTTTACAAGAAACAATTTTGTGGTCTTCATTTTAGCTCTTTTTAGACTTTGGACCAATACTTGTGAAATCTGAAGTGTCTTAGCACAAATGCTGTGGAAAATAATCTAGTGGAAAAACAAAACAAAACAAAACAAAACAAAACAAAACAAAACAAAACAAAACAAAACAAAACAAAACAAAACAAAACAAAAACAAAAAAAACAAACCCAACCAAACCCAACCAAAACAAACAAACAAAAAACTACACAACAAAATAAAATAGAAGCTAAACCTAGAGAAGACATCTAGGAGGATGATTCTCCATTCATGTTTATTTCCTTATTTCTCACTCACACAATCAGAGACCACCAAAAACTGTCCAAACCAGAAGCCGTCGTCAATAACGTTTTAATATTCCCAGGGCCTTTATTAAGAGAAAAGTGTAAAAGACAGGAACTTTAGCAAATAAGAATAAAGTACTTTTTTACAAGAAAATAAATAATTATTTATATTTCTGTGAATATTTTCTGTAAAATACCATCACTTCATTGTTTATACTGTAATATCACCTAAAGGTCATGGTCTTGCAATACAGCATGAATAAAATCCCAAATAAATTAATGGAAATATTTTTAGTTCCATAGACTTTTTGCCTCAAAAAAACTAATTTCGTTTGAGGATATTTCTAAAAAACTAGGTTTATTAGTTGGTATGAAGGCTGAGCAGAGAAAGATCCCATAAATGTGTCTCTACAAGCAGAACTATTTGGAGGACCGAAGTGAGATTGTTTTTGTATAGTTTTAAATCAGAGACAACATAGCAAAGAGAAATAGAGACTGGATAAAGGACTGACTAAGCTTTATGGACGTTAACTGCCCTGCAGGCATGTGATAATTGCAACATCACAATTCTTTGAAGAAAATTGCAAGCTATTGCACTGCTTTCTAGGATCACATAGCATATGCAGCCTGATACAATGAGTGAACTCAGAGCCCCAACTTGCTGATGTAAAAAACCCTAAACAAATAAAAAATAGCATATATATGTTTATGTATATACACTTCTGCAGGGTTAATTAACAGTATCTTATAAAGATATGAATTTTCCTATCTAAATAACATCTAAAGATATAACCTGTGCATTTTGATGTTGCTAATAAAGCTCTACATTTTTTAATGCTCAGAAAGAAATGTTTCTGTGGAAATGCTTTTCAGAAGAAATTTATTACATTTGACCACAGCTGTAAATTTTCTCCTCCAATACTATAAATTTCCTCTAAATTTTTAATGGTTTATAACTGTAATTATTCTTGTGTGCCAACATTAAACTTTTAAAAGTTTAATTTGGAGACTATTTGGAGAAACTCATCTTTTTTACAGCCTCATAAATAGTTCTTTGATGAAATGAACAGAGGCTCAGTGTCTGCCTGAGGTGAATACAAATGACACTACACAGTATCTCACTTGCAAAAAGGGAGAAAATGCTTTGATGTCTCAGTTGATCAGCTAATAGTAAGTGCAGCCATGGTGAAAACTACTACACCGCTAGATGGATAAACCTGCTGCAGTCAAGCTTCATTACCATTTAATATGAAGGACTTCAGATAGAGAGTCAAAGATGATGTAGAAAAGAAAGAAGAAGAAAAGAAAAAAGTGCAATACACCCAAACCCCAGATCCTGTATCACAGAGTAAGCAAAGAATGCCAAAATAGCAACTTAGGCCATAACTGTTCTTTGCCTAAATGACTTGAATTATGTTTAAGAAATACACACTTCAGGACATGGAATGCTGTAATGAAACTCACATTATTTAGGAAAAAGGAGTTGATATTTCCATACAAATCTAGAGAAATTTATATAAGTTAAACAGTTCAGATACATTATTCCTATTGCAGATATATTTATATGCATAAATATATACCTACATATATATATTTACATAATTGAACACAGCAATCACTCCTCAGAAAGAATTCTTCACCTAAAATATTCAATGAATAGAAGAAAATAGTAAAAGTAAATTTGCTTATATTTTGAGGTACATAGTAGGTTATATTATTTCTTTTATTAATATCCTCTCTCCCCCCCCCCAAAAAA
>VXBZ01012836.1:52218-71501 GCA_013399135.1 Heliornis fulica | reverse complement strand
TTTATATGTCTTTCACTTCCTCTATTGTTGGAAGCATGTGTACCTCACCTAGCCAGAGGAAAAATGTTGAGCACCAGATAAACAAACAGTGTGATACAGTGAAGGAAGTGCTATTTTCCCTACACAGCATACAAATATTCTTCCACTTATGTCTTGGTTTCTATTATATACTGAACTATTTGGGACAGGTCTCAGACCTTTTCATTAGCTATACAATCAATGTATTGCATATCATCAGAAGTTATTAATATTCATGTTCATTACAATTCATGGATGTTTGTACAAAACATTTTGCTCATAAAATGGAGTTATTCTTCAAACTTTAGCCTTTCAAGGGGCAAACAGGACCAGCTCACAAAGCTGGTGTCTGCTGGCTGCAAATTTGTTGTGTCTCTCCTTAAGTCTATTTGTATTCATCCAAGGTGTGCATGTCCTGCTCTCAGGATTATGCAAGCTGCTTCACGTCAGCCTTGCTGTGACCCAGCTTCTGAAGACATAAATTGAATCTAGTGAATTTTCCACACAGAAATTCTGCAGAAAAGCATGCAAAGAGGATTTTGTCCTCAAACTGAGCTTCACTCCAGCATTAACATCAGGGGTTTTCCACATCTCCAAATTCTGAGACATCCTTACACTTTAGTCCAAGCAGAAATGATCTTCTGTGACATGTCTCCTAAATTCTTTTTCTCCAAGCACTATGCTTCTTAGATATAGAAAAAAAAAAAGAGAGAAATAATCCACTGATGAGCTAAAGATTTCTGGGATCTTCATTATTTTCTGAATCCCCCTATTCCCCATTTTCAGACTGTTTCCCACCTCAAAGGGATAGGGCGAAGTTTTAAGGCCATCAGATGCCTGAAAAGGAGACCAAAAAGCAATTTCTTTTACATCAGATACCAGTGGTAATGCTGCACAAAGGCACAAAGGAGACTTCCCTGCCTTGGCAAAATAAGCTATAAATAAATGTTGTGTTAAGTGATATATTAAGTTTTCCCTTTGTGTTTATTCAAGATTTTCAAATGCAGCTGACATGGGTACCTCCTCAGTAGAGTGACATACCTCATCTCTGCTTCCTAGAACCCAGATGTTTCCAGCCATTTTCCCAGAAATTCCTTAAATGGTGGCAGACAAAAGCCAAAAATGTAATCTTGTATATGCTTTTCACAGTGAGGAATGTTCTACTTTGGATGCAACCATGTTCTCTAAAATAGTGGCTGCTGTATAGTCTTTAAGGAAAGAAGTCTGATGTTTCCATCATTTTTTCTTTTGCTAGTGTGAGCAAAATTGTACTAATTATGTGACACTTTTTATACAGATAGCACATTCTGTAAGCATGATCTGAGAGAGTAGAAGTATTTGAAATAATGCTTAAACAGCAGGAGGAACCATGAAATAAACACCCACATACCAAATGACTGCCTGCTGTTCTTTGGTCCTCACTGTTTCTGGGTCACTCCAACACCCAATTCTTCTAGCCTCAACCTTTTACCAGACCATTTGTGCATTGCCATTCAGATCCAAAATAAAAGCAATTGGACACAGAGAGATACTCCATGCAATGAACACTCGGTTTAGTTCTATTGCCTGCAAAACAAGTGTTTATAAAAATAATGAAAACACTGAAATGTGTGATAAGCCACACAGTATACGTGTGCCATCTCCTAATTAGTCGATTAATAGTCACTTAAGTTTTATTCCTAATGAGGAAAGAGGATGCAAAATTAAACTCTTCACAAAGCAAATTATTCCAGCGTTGCTTTCTTATGGCTACTCTTACATAATGCAAGTGTATTTCCAGACACTCCATGGCTTATTATTTTTAATTTAGAATTGCATTATAAACCATTATTAATTACAATATATACCATTATAAACCTCCTGGGTTTGTCTGAAACAGAGTTAAGTTTCTTTCTAGTAGCTGGTATAGTTCTGTCCTTTGAATTTAGCATGAGAAAGATGGTGATAAACCATGGATGTTTTTTGTTGTTGTTGGGTCATTGTAGTAACTGTACTAAGTCCAGGACTTTTCAGTTTCTCATTCCCTGGCAAAAGCAGAAGAAACTGGGACAGCACATCCAGGAAAGCATACCCAGGCTGTCCAGACAGATATTCCCCACTGAATAACATCATGCTCCTAATTTAAATGGGGAGGTGAGACAAAAGGCAGGATTGCTCCTTGAAAACAGACTAGTCATCAGGGTTTTGTTTTTTTTTGATCCTGCAAGTCGTGAGCAATTGCATTTTTACATTTATTATTATTATTGTTGTTGTTGTTATTATTGTTGTTGTTGTTTAATTATTATTTGTTGGTTTTGGTGCTATTGTTATTCTTTTCCTTTGTTATCCTATTTTAACTGTCTTCATCTCAACCTAAAAAGGTTTTTTATTTGATTATCCTCTGCACTGCCTTTGGGGAGGAGTGATGAGTGAGTGGATGCATGATGCTTAGCTGCTGGCTGGAGTTGAACCATGACAATTGTTAAAAATATAACCACATACTAAGTAAAAGACTTTGAAATGAACATAATGGATTCCTTAGAACAGTTTTAGCTGTTTGTTAGAACAGTCAGTTTCATAGCTGTCCATTTCTTGCCTCCTTATTTTCTGCTCTAGTTACAGGCTCTGTGTGGCAGACACTGACTACTGATGTGCATGCCAAGAACAAGAGGACCCATGACCATATTCTCTCAGCACTATCATGGTAAAACTGTACAATAACTGCAGCAATAAGAATAATTCATGATTTCCAATTACAACTGCTAACAGTTGGTTTGGAAATGAAACTCTTCTTGCCTTTGATTTGCAAATTACCTGCAATATTCAGCTTTCCCACACCATTAACTGCATGTGCAGTAATACCACTCAGCAGGATTTCCTTTAATATTTTATGATGTGTATATGTGTCAAAAGCAAACTAAACCTCTGACCTGCTACCTAATCTGCAAAGTTGTGTTATATATATTAGCTTCTTTTTATCTGCACATACACAACATGATGTCCTTGAATACAGTGTGGCAAAGATCACAGCTCATGCAGCTACATGGATGCAAAAAAAGAGTGAAAACAACTTGGTTCATTGAACATCTGCTACTATTGACAACAAAAGAAAAAACAATATGTATTGACCTGTTCAACTGGCTACCTGAAAGACAGAGATAAGAATAGCTCATCTTGTGCTGTTATGCCCAGGATACTCCAAAGCTTTCAGATGATAGTGTTATCTTTCATATTACTAATGCATAAAGTCTTAGAATATTCATGTATAAATGGGTGAGTTAAGGACTAAATTAAAGAGCATCTGCTTGGAATGCTCTTGCATGACAAGTTAAATGCAATCTTTAATTTTTTTTAACAGCATTTCTTGCATCATTTTTTTCTATAATCTCTATTGTAGTTAAAATAAACAAACATTGAAAGTCAAAAATATAAAAAATATTTCCCCAACAGTATCTAATTTATGCAGCTATTCAGTCTCTATT
Organism: Heliornis fulica; assembly: GCA_013399135.1. Taxonomy (NCBI): domain Eukaryota; kingdom Metazoa; phylum Chordata; class Aves; order Gruiformes; family Heliornithidae; genus Heliornis; species Heliornis fulica. Next base: position 68,022 of record VXBZ01012836.1, on the reverse strand, counting down.
CTACCACACATACAAGGAAAAATTTAATAAATAATTTTCCAACTATAGACTTTTTTCAATGCAAACATACAAAGACAGGATTAGGATTGCCCCAAGTATAGCTTTATCATTATTGAAGTAAATCAAATTATGCTAAGCACTAAGACAGACATTAGAAATATCAAAAGAAAATTGGAATTTACATAATTTAAAGACTGCTTGCAAATTATAAACCTTAGAAAACAATATGTGTCTTATCAGCCTGGGCTCAGTTTTATAATCCCTATTTCTTCCTTTAGCTGCCAGAAACATTGTGTGGCATGACCTGCTTCACCACTTCCTCAAGCATGCTGCTGTGGAACTCCTGGAGAAAATTAGTGGAAGCATTAGTTGTCCTCCCATTGGAGAAAAAAGAAGTCAGAGAGAAACAAAGGTCTCTCAGTCAAGCTCTTAACATGATGCTTCTGATTTATGTGGGGTAAAAACTCTTACGATAAGAGATTAAATTATCCAGCTATAGCTGATCAGCTCCTCATTAACAGGACTGTTAATATATGTCTCTGTTACTTCCCATGAAGACACTTAGTGGAAAAAATGTGAACAAACAAGTGGTCTTATGGACATCTATTTCACATGTTACTTTATTATTTTTGCAGAAAGAGGTATTCTATTTATGGCAATCATTCCACAGCATAATATAGAAAACACTTTGTTCAACATCGGAGAAATAATAAGATGACAGTGATAAACACTCCAAAATATTAAAATTCAGGAACTAAAATTGACATGGATTCACACCAGTGGACATACACCTTTCAATTTTAACTGAATACACACAGTTTCCGCTTTGAAGATTACTTTTTTTTTTTCCCCAAAGACCCTTTAACTTCACTGAGAAGTCACTGCATATTTCTATAAACATTAGTTCAGTATTTATTTTGTCCTTGATGGTTTTTCATTATTTGCTTTGGATCCAGTGCTAAAGTTCTATCTTATCACCAAACACTGTATATATACAATGAGATTTCCATTACTATATGTAAGCATCCCATATTATGCTTCACTTTGTGACAGAAGGTGAATCCCTAAAATTTAATGTTTAAGTCCAGCATGGTAAGTGTCAAAGTTACCCATAATACTTTAAATATCCAGGTCAAAGCATGTGTAAGGTGTTTTATTAGAAAATTCTATAGTATTTAGGACTTATTAAAAAGCTTGTGTCTTAGCTACAAGCACACAGCACTTGTGCAAATCAGATTTCATGACTTCAGTCAAGCATTAAAAATAAAAATAAAAAGAGACACACCAAATCAATTTGGTTTAATTTTGTGATAGGGATGGAACCAAATTTCTCTGTGAAAGTTTCATTTGGCTTGTCTATTGCTTATCACCCTACTCACTCTCCTCATTCAGTCTCTGTATCTGCAATAGCTGAAGAATTCACTATTCACTACCAACTCATTGTTCCAGAATAAAGATATGGACACAGGAAATCTGAGAAGCTCTGTTTGTGATGCACATACACCAGGCAGATCTTAACCTCACCATTTTACTCTTTCCAGAGTTGATGTCTCCAGAGAGCCAGTATCAGTGTCTGTGTTTGCAGATCTCCGGTGGGAATCTTGAATACAATGATAATGTCCCCTTATTTAAAAAGTGATATCTGGATAGGCTTTCCAGAAGAAACTGAAAAAAAAAAAAAAACAAAACAAAACTCACCCAAAAACCAAACAAACAAACAAAAAAAAAAAAACCCAAAAAACCCAATAAACATAAGTTCAGCCTGAACACTTAGGCAATGGAATACAAAGACTTATACAGTAGGACCAATTTATCTATAATAGCAAATAAATTACTTAAACAGGAGATACTGAAATTTCCGAGGACTGCTCATATGCATTACAAAATACAGGTACAGAACCCACTATAAGTTCTGTGAATGAACTCCTGTCTGATTCTTACTCTCTCATTGACATATTTTTCAGATAGAGTCACAGCCCTTCAAATTTGGTTAGAAGAAATCTGTCTCAATGTTATAACTCAAAGGCAATTCAAATGAAGGCTTGAGTACAGGTGCTAAATTAGCAAGGTTTGTGATAATTATTTCATTTCAGTCTGTTCATGCTGGGTATTCTAATACCTAATACATATATTATCAAGCATAGTCAATGTGGCTCACCTTGGTGAATATTAATAGCATTATTAAAACACAATTGCAAAACACCATACATAGTTGGTAATAGCAATTAACACCTTGTTTTATGGAATTTCTTCAAGGTCCTGAAACAGTTTACTTGGCAAGTTATACATTTCAAGATTCAAACACTATTGAGTCTTGCACATGCACTTAGAGAGGGTCGGTTTATTCTCTGATGCATTTTCATAGATAAAATGTATTTTATTATACTTTCAAGCACTGAGATTTTGTGGAAAACAACAATTCTTTGGCTCTGAGAAGAGCATTCTTCTGACAGTCGCACACAAATAATGCTCAATATAAATCCTTTCAGACAATATATTTGGGTTGCCAGAGACAGAAAAATACAATCAGTTTTGATATATTTTATATAAGCCAGTAATTTACAAAGAAAACCAAGAAAGAATACTTCATTACTGAACTTTTACTAATATCTCCCTCCCCACTCAGGCCTTCTTATTCACTGATCCAATTAACCAAGAAAGAATCAACTACTAAATGATGTACTTATGATTCATGTTAATGGTACTTCTAAAAAGATTCATAATGAATCTGATACATTTACTGATGTCCAGATCCTGGGAATGTTACGTGAATTTTAATTTTTTATGCTAGCAATCTCTTCTAAAGCCACAATTCTACCTGCATGGAATTTATATAAGAATGAGATTGCAAAGGAATAAATGCACCATTGTCTACAAGATTGTAATAATCTATCTAAAATAATAATCGGAATTATTTGGCTTATATAATAGCTGTTACTAAGAAAAGTGATTCTTGGTTTTTCACAGTCCTTGATCTTTTGTAAGAAGACAACAAATCAGTTTTTGGGGAAAATAAACTCCGCAAACATTCTGGTAGACAGTAGTCTTAGCAAGTTCTAGGATATAAGAGTCTCACTATATGTGGAAAGATATTTACAGTAGTATCAAACCTCACTCAAAGGATTTATGTGAAGTCTTATGAATAAACCATGGGAAGCAAAGGAGGAATAAGGAGAAGCCTATAGTTTGTTTAAACGTTGGTTACTCCACCTAGTGCCAGGAAAGAGACAACAGGAATCCTACACGAATAGCTGAGAATATATAATTGTCTAAACACTGCTTTTACAGATTATTTCATGTTTGAAATCATAAGAGGAGAGGCTTTTGTTAATGTTACCAGAAATGCATAACAAAAAGGACACTAGAAAATGGAAAGACTTGCAGAAGGTGGTTTTAGCAACAGAGAGGAATGTGCCATAGAGAGCTGTTATTCTCAGGTCTCTCAGAAAAGCAGAGGAAAATACATTTGAAATACAAGCAGAAGGAAGCTGGCAACCTCTGGATAAAAACAGCAGACCAACACACTCTAATAATATTACATTATACTCTCACATTAATTCAGGCTTAAGACAAAATTAAGTCCCAATAGTGAGACTCCTGGGAAGATTTGCAACTAGAAGGAACATCCAGAATTAGTACACTTAACTCCCAAAGATTACAAGTGCCTATATCAGATAATACATTTAATCAAATTATCAAACTTTCACTTAAACTCTACTAGACTTTCGTCCTGTTTTGGTTTTTTGGGGGTTTTTTTGTGTTCTTTTCAACTTTCTAATCATATCTTTTCAATAGATAATTTTGGAAATAAACAGGTTGGCAATTATTAAAGGGGAATGTTAATCTTTTACAACTAGGATATTATTTGAAAGGTTCAGAAGCTGTATGGGCATGGTGAAGGAGAATGCCTTCTGTAGAAGAAGCTGTGAAGATGTTACCAATGTCACCAGGGAGCGAAAGAATTACAAGCATGCACAGAGGTGCAAAAAAGCCTGAGGAGTGACAAAAAGGGAATGTTAAATGTATGAAAGAAGTATTATCAATAGAACCCAGATAATAGTGTCAGTAAGACTACAGTATAGGCATTTACTCCAGGATACAAGTAGTAAAACTTTAGAAAGCTTTAATATTTTTCAGTGTATAACAAGTGCTTAAACATGGTTTGGAAGTCTGTGTTGAGAAAGGGGCCTTAGCTCTCCAGAGACTCAGTTCTGTCATTTCCACTTTCAGTAGGGAAGAAATGAGACAAACAACTTCTTTTCATGTAGTTTTCACCCTTTCTTTCATGCTAGGAGCCAGGAGACTAAAATGCAAATGAAGGGTGTTTGATGTACTCCCCTGGGTTTCAAGATACCTCCTGTGAATAGCTTCCACAAAAAAGTTATAATCCATCCCTGTTTTCAGCTTTGTATCAGAGACCATGGAATAAAGTCTCAGCCACCCCAACTTTGATTCTTCTGAAAGTCTTCTTACTCACTACAGTGAAAGTTGGACTCTACCAAGGTCATTAGGAAAGACATAGTAATATTGTGTGGACAGGTGAAAACAAAATTCCTCCCTATTTTTTGATTGCTTTGCCTACTTTCTCTCCCTTTGTGTTACTGATTATATATTTTTTAATATTTACTTTTTTATATTTTTATACATATTTCACAATCTCTCAGATTTGTGTTTGTCACTGAGCCACACAATTTACACTTGTTTTGGTGCCTGCTTGGGTGATCTTTTCAAGTAATCCTGTGGAAGAAGTCAACTTGAGCAACTAAGANTTACATTATACTCTCACATTAATTCAGGCTTAAGACAAAATTAAGTCCCAATAGTGAGACTCCTGGGAAGATTTGCAACTAGAAGGAACATCCAGAATTAGTACACTTAACTCCCAAAGATTACAAGTGCCTATATCAGATAATACATTTAATCAAATTATCAAACTTTCACTTAAACTCTACTAGACTTTCGTCCTGTTTTGGTTTTTTGGGGGTTTTTTTGTGTTCTTTTCAACTTTCTAATCATATCTTTTCAATAGATAATTTTGGAAATAAACAGGTTGGCAATTATTAAAGGGGAATGTTAATCTTTTACAACTAGGATATTATTTGAAAGGTTCAGAAGCTGTATGGGCATGGTGAAGGAGAATGCCTTCTGTAGAAGAAGCTGTGAAGATGTTACCAATGTCACCAGGGAGCGAAAGAATTACAAGCATGCACAGAGGTGCAAAAAAGCCTGAGGAGTGACAAAAAGGGAATGTTAAATGTATGAAAGAAGTATTATCAATAGAACCCAGATAATAGTGTCAGTAAGACTACAGTATAGGCATTTACTCCAGGATACAAGTAGTAAAACTTTAGAAAGCTTTAATATTTTTCAGTGTATAACAAGTGCTTAAACATGGTTTGGAAGTCTGTGTTGAGAAAGGGGCCTTAGCTCTCCAGAGACTCAGTTCTGTCATTTCCACTTTCAGTAGGGAAGAAATGAGACAAACAACTTCTTTTCATGTAGTTTTCACCCTTTCTTTCATGCTAGGAGCCAGGAGACTAAAATGCAAATGAAGGGTGTTTGATGTACTCCCCTGGGTTTCAAGATACCTCCTGTGAATAGCTTCCACAAAAAAGTTATAATCCATCCCTGTTTTCAGCTTTGTATCAGAGACCATGGAATAAAGTCTCAGCCACCCCAACTTTGATTCTTCTGAAAGTCTTCTTACTCACTACAGTGAAAGTTGGACTCTACCAAGGTCATTAGGAAAGACATAGTAATATTGTGTGGACAGGTGAAAACAAAATTCCTCCCTATTTTTTGATTGCTTTGCCTACTTTCTCTCCCTTTGTGTTACTGATTATATATTTTTTAATATTTACTTTTTTATATTTTTATACATATTTCACAATCTCTNAAAGTACCAAATCAAAGGAAATCAAAGTATAGGTTATCACTAAAGCCAGAAGAAATTTTGTACTAATTTTGATATGAGAAGTAGTAAATTGTCTTCCTTGAGGGTAAGATAGTTAATGGAAATAATACTTAAAAACAGGGATTCTTGTCATAGCTCAGAATGGGTGGGGGGAAGAGTCAAATTTTCAAAGCAAAGATTCTGTAAAGAAATTTTACCACCACTCTCAGATGTCCTAAAGCATAATATATCACAAGCCTGAGTGAAAACAGTTATAGCAGAATGCAGAATACAGCAATTTCTACATTGCATCACTGCAATTTCCTATAGCAAAATGCAACCTCTTTAATCACCGCTGACACAATTTTTCGTGACAACAGAAAAGCTTCTGCAAATACATTTTGAAGGTGGAAGTTACATAGCCACACAAGCCTACATTTCTAGTGATTTAGATAATTAACAGAAAATTTAAGCATACAAATAGAACCAAAAAGGGAAGACCTGAACAAAACCCAAGTATTTCAAGTTACAATTGGTACTTGGGGAACACAGGAGCAGAGACAAATATCGCTCCAAGTACCATTCTAGTTCTAACTAAGAAATATGATAAAATAGCAGCAAAAATCACTAAGATTACTACTGAAAGTTGAAATACTGTGAAGGGCAGAGAAGCAGAAAAGTGGTCATTCTTTCAAATACTGCTCTAGGAAAAGGTGAACACAGTATATGGTGTCTAGTTTTAATTTAGTATGAAGAAGTATGCCATTTTTTTTGCATATTGCTCAGAATATCAGCTAAGCTGTCCTATTCTGGAACAGCAATTTTAAAAGTGCAAAAAAAGAGTCCCTGGATTTATTTATTTTTAATATGTATCGGTAACTGAAAATCCTTTGAACGTTCCTGTGATTTAGGCTGAGATCTGATAGGTACTAGCTGTGTTAATCTGCTATGTCTAACCACATATATTTTGCTTTTTTCTCTTTGTTTCCAACTTTAGATTTTACTTGGATAATGTAAATTACTAGGGCTTTTGGCAGATTTAATTTTCACAGTTTGCTCTATGCTTTGTTCCATCTTTTGTGTCTTCTCTTTTCTCCATGCAAGCTCCCTCTCTCTGAGCTTCACATGATCTCTTTTGCAGACATTGTGTACTGACAATATCCTGAAGCAATTATCAGGTCCCTCTTCTGCCATAGCTTCCACTTCACTACCTCTAAATACTGCAATGTATGAAATAAAATCTTACTTTGTGAAAATAAAATCTGTGGTGAGCTCAGACATAACTATCATCTGTGACAAGCTATCTGATTCTGTGCTGGAAGGCAACTGAGTTCCCTGAGTTCAAAGAGAAGGACACTAAACCAAAGCTGACTACCTCTGTGCACCATTAAGATGAGCAATGGGTATGTTTTGGTGTACTTTAGAGAAGTCAGGTTTGGTTAAAGGACCTTGGGTCTCAGAGTATTCTCTCTACAGTACTATAGGTCCTATTTCAGCATATGGATAGTCAATCGTACTGCTGTATATTTCTGTGGCTATAAAAGCTATATTTAAGCCCTCGGGCTACAACCCTTAGGGAGACCATAAAAAAAATTGGATATTAAATAGAACCCAGTGTTTCTCCCAAATGTAGTGAAACTGTTCATTTGTGGGTACTTTTAGAGGTTAGGCATTTGTCACTTCAAATATAAGTCTATAAAAAAAAATTTTTTTCACTCTTTAATTTTCCCTTCCACAGCAAGATGAAGTGTCATTTATATTAATAAAAATTAAATTTCTGTCATTTCTCCTTATGACATCTTGCTGAGATATACACATAATTTCTGATTAAGCATCATACAGTTGGGCTAAGCAGTTTAGCACTCCATGTCAGAGGCTTTGATGAGACAAAAAAGTGTCCATATATTTTTTATCTTTGTTGGTCAACTATAAAGAAAAAAACCATTTAAACATTAAATAATTGTTAAAATTTTAAAGACAACATTTATCTTTTTAATGTTTAAACACAGTTAAGGATGTTGAAAAATTTTCACAGTCTGTGATGGACGCTACTAGTAGCATCAATGTCATCACTCAGTAAGATGGCCTTCACAAATTGGCAGCATATGAATGATGATTTTGATAATCATGGAGTACACTCATGCACTTGAGTTTCTATTCTAGAGAATAAAATCTCTGTTCATACTCCTTTCTGCCCCACAAAGTGCTATTATTTGACCAAAAGCAGTGGTGGGGATGACTTTCCTTTTCAGATTGATTGCAGATAAATCCCATCCTAAGAGAAGCTAAAAGACAGCACTTGCTATGTACTTGTCAGCTGGCACAAAGACCAAAATACTAACATGACAAAACAAGCACTGAATTTAATTTAAATACTAAATAAAATAACTAAGAATGAGAATGAATACAATTCACATTTATATAAATGTACTTCTGCTGTGGACAGTAGGATCTAGATCTATACATGTAGATATAGCTTCACGAATGAGGTGAAAATGCATGACAAGTTACATACATTGAAAGTGATGCAGTGGAAGTGAAAAGATGCTTATCCTAGTTAGCCAGTGGCAGAAACAAAAGATTCATGAGTTTCAGACTGCAGCTGTGTTAAGAAACAAGATCTAAACCCTCTGCTACTTTTTCCGGTATGATCAGAATTTTCTGATCAACTGACTCAACCAAGCACCACTCCACAAATGGAAATTAAGAGCCCAGGTTCAAAATACCTTTTGCCAAACAATAACAATATAAATTATGCTGCAAAAGCATGCTCAGATGACAATCAAGCAAGAGCCCCACTCTACTGAAGCAGTATGGTGACTGCAGATTACACTAACTGGTTTAGCCCTTGGGATGTCAGACCCAGTACCCTTCTTTGCCCTAGGCCAGTTTGTCAGATTGGGCAACCTACAAAGCCACAACCTGTGAAATAGAAATAAAAGAAATTCTTCTCTAGGTCCTTAAGAAAGCTGTTGTGAAGATAAAGCTGTTGAATTTTAGAGGCACAGAGGTACTATGTCAATGAGAAAACAGTATTAGTATATGCACAACTGCTCTGGATAATTTTGGCAACAACTTTTTGATAATGAAGGCTACTCTTTTATTTGCCAAGCTGTGCCCCAGCAGCAAACTGCTCCCAGTGATTTTTAAGGACACATGGAAGTACTCCAAGTGTCAGAGACTGAATGACACACAGTTCCTAAAACTGTTGCAGATCATTGATAGCAGTTTTAAATAAAGTGGGGGAATGAAAGGATGGAGATTTTCTCTGCTTGTATGTATGTATAAGTATTTTTTGTGTATAAGAGAGGAAGAGAGAGAGGCTGAAGGAGAAAGAACACATTTCTCCATAACCATTCTATATACACATTAAAAAAGGTCTTTGGTCAAATGGCAAATACTGTCTCCAGAAAGAGCAGAAGAAGTGATGAAATTAATTTTAAATGTCCCATAGTCCTTTTGCAGCCTTTAGCCTTCTCTAGAAAAGAACAATTTTTGGACCAGATTACCTCCAGAGGTCCCTTCCAATGTCTATCACTCTGTGATTATTTTGACCAATATATTATTTTTATGTTTATGTTAATATTATTTTTAATTTTTGAAAACAAATTATGAAGATTAGTATTATTACTATCAAAATCACAAACATTTTTAACAAAGATTTCAATAATGATTTTATTTACTACAAAGGTTTCTTTGCTTAAGCACACTCATTTTATTATTAATTGCAATTCACTTGACCAGAAAAAAAATCATCAAACTGCTACAAGAGCAATCATTGTTTCATATAAACTATGGCACGCCCATGTATGCATCAATTTTCCTCTAACTGTACCCTTTACTGTACTACTTACTTTTACAGGAAAAACATTTGAATAAAACATGATTTGTATGATTGCATAATGTATTAATGAGCTGAAGGGATTAAACAGTATAATGGACTGTACAGTATAATAGATGTGTTCCTTGGTTGCCTGATAACAATTTCTCACTATGAACAGAATTAAGCTTGTGGAGGAGCTATAAATTTCATAAACCAGCAGCACAAACCACAGAAAAATGAATCCATGTGGTTTCATTCCAGCCTATGTTGAGTCTAGTCCTCACTGGACTGCTAAACAGCATGCACATGTCATTTTATAAAAGATGATTCTCCAATTTTATTTTTTTTTTTTTGTAAGGGGTGTATCAAGACATTCTGAAAACAATTACAAAAGACAAACTGTTATACTAGCTATTCCATGAATAGATCACTGATGTTTTGGCAGAGAATACTGGATTAGCCTGGGTTTAATTCAATCATAGTGTTGACTTGCTGTTAATTTCCCCACTCTAGTGCATATATTAAGATGATGAATAATCTTGGAAGTTTCCGTACTACAGTTTTAGAATAAAATACAAGGATCATCTTCTTACAAGAAGAAAAATAGAATAAAAAGAAAAAATAATGTTCTTTACATTTAATCATTTGCTCTATGAGCTGCAGTCATAGGCCATGTCATGCAGGTGAGCACTTCTTATACCACTCCCCAGCCTCAACTGACAGCTTTGCCTTGGAGAACCAGAACTAGCTAGATCATCATTCACAGGGAAACAGGAAGAAACGGGTTATAAGCCCATCCTTCATCCTTGTTAACATCTCTTTGATCTAATAATAGAAACTTCCATGGCTTTTCCTCTGGAACTTTGGCCTCTTCCTCTGCTCATGCTACCTAATTATCAATACCTTAATATTTCCTTGCCAGGAAAGGCAGAAGAGTTCCTTATATAGAAATTATCTTCAGTGGTCATATTAGAAAACTCCTCCTAGTCTTGTTCATTTATAATGCTTTTGGAAGAGCTAGAAATCACTGCTATTTACTCTTACTGAGTACCATTAGTTTGCAGAGGAATCTAGCAGAGTTTTTGATATCAGATTACTCCATCCTTACCAGTTTAGAAGATTTGTTGCAAAAAGGTGTAAACCAAAATAGATTCATGCATATTCGTATATGCAAGAGAATGAATGACTCAAGGATATTAATTTCTATGCTCAGTTTATACTGACACGTTTTGTATGCACATGTACCATATTGTACCTTGACCCATTCATACCAATCCCGCTATTAAGAGAAAGTGCTGACAGATTCAGGGCAAGATATGCCCTTTTGAGTCTGCCTTACACTAAACAAATACACTGATTTCCCAGTTTATGTGGAGCAGAGAATATGGTTCTGATTTTCAAATGAGTTTAATTGAATTAGGTAACCTGATCATAATTATTAATAATTCAGACTATATAGACTCATTTCTAAATTCCTAGTTAATATTTTTTGACACTGAAAATTGCAGTCTCTACTAACTCACATTTCCCCTTTGTAGGAATATATTACTGAGGTTAAGAGTTATATTTTTGTTAAGATTCTCCAAAATATACTAAAGCTTCAGCATAACCAGTAAATGATTTGAAGTCACAGTCAAATGTCCCAGCAAATTTTCTTTCAGATCAACATTTGACATGAATCTGAACATAGCATACAATCTTGTTGTTTCCCTTAGATAGACCAATTACTAAAAGGTATCCTGATCTTTTGAATTATTTCTAGTCATAGGAAAAAATATTTTTGCTTAATTAAAAAGTACATTCTAAATGCTAAGCCATACATTTTAAAGTCAAGCTTACAGTAGAAACTATTGAGTCATATGAAGTTTTATAGATTTCTTGAGAATTCTTTAATTGTGAGTAGTTGTTTCCCTAGCTGAATTTTGTATTTTTCTACCAAAATGTTTCTTACTTATCTACCAGAATATAGATTAGCATACACATCTCAGTGTTATGGTAAACATTGTCCAGGTTTATGCTTTTAGCTCAACCAGATTGCTTGCATTTCTCCTGTCTTCTACAGCTGTGTAAGCCTACTGCTTGGTGTAATCCCAACTTGAAGGATATTCAAGAAGAACTTCAGGTCATGAAGCAGGGAGTCATGGAAGTCATTGGCACCATGTGCAGCAAAGATTTGATGCAGGCCTTTAAGATCAGCTGTATACCTTCTGACTTTGTGCTTAAATGTTGGCACTCTAGAATTTAAGCCTGGTCAAGAGAATAAACTTTAAAATGTAAACTAAATGAACAAACCAAAAATCCACTCCCAAAACAACAAGCAAACAAACAAAAATACAAAAAATAAAAACATCCCAAATCAGGAAAAAAAAAAAAAACAACAAACAACTGGAGGCATTTTAAAGGATGAACACAGGTTTCAACACAGTTGCGCTTTAACACCATCCAGTCAGTAAGCACCACACAGTTGATTACTTGTTCCCACATGGCAGAATGTGGGAGACAATCAGAAGAGTGAAAGAAAGAAAACCCAGTTTAATAGGTAAAGTAAGAGCTGCACTCACAAGCAAAGTAAACCAAGGAATTCATTCTCCGATGCCCAAGTTCTGCAATTCCCAGGAAATCAGGGCTCCATCATGCAAGTCAGAGAGTTGTCATTATTGGGGCAGAGAATGGCTGGAGGCCTGTGACTAGTGGAGTCCCTCAGGGGTCGGTACTGGGACCAGTATTTTTCAATGTATTCACTGATGACCTGGATGAGGCAATAAAGTGCAGTCAGCAAGTTTGCTGGGAGGGGTGGCTGACACACCAGAAAGTTGTGCTTTCAACAGGATTTCAACAGGATTTAGACAGACTGGAGAGCTGGGCAGGGAGAAATTGAATGAAATTTAATAAGGACAAGTGTAAGGTATTGCATTTGGGCATTTGGGGAGGAACAACCCCAGGTACCAGTATAGGTTGCAGACTGGCCTGTTGGAGAGCAGAGCAGGTGCGAGGGACCTGGGGGTCCTGGCAGACAGCAGGATGACCATGAGCTAGCAGTGTTCCCTTGTGGCTAAGAAGGCCAATGGCATCCTGGGGTGTATTAGGAGGAGGGGTGGCTAGTAGGTCAAGAGAGGTCCTCCTCCCCCTCTACTCTGCCCTAGTGAGACCTCACCTGCAGTATTGTGTCCAGTTCTGGGCCCCTGAATTCCAGAAGGACATAGAATTCCTTGAGAGAGTCCAGCACAGGGCCACCAAGATGATTAAGGGAGTGGAACATCTTCCTTATGAGGACAGGCTGAGGGAGCTGGGTCTCTTCAGCTTGAAGCTGAGAGACCTCATTAACGTTTATAAATATGTAAAGAGTGAGTGTCAGGAGGATGGATCCAGGCTCTTCTCAGTGATGGCTCGGGAAAGAAAAAGGGGAAATGGTTCCAAGCTGGAACATAGAAAGTTCCATCTTAATATAAGGAGGAACTTTTTCACCGTGAGGGTGATGGATTACTGGATCAGGCTGCCCAGAGAGGTTGTGGAGTCTCCTTCTTTGGAGACATTCAAGATCAATCTGGACATGTTCCTCTGTTATCTACTGTAGATGATCCTGGTCGGGCAGGGGGGTTTGGACTGGATGGTGTTTTGAGGTCTCTTCCATCTCCTAATATTCTGTGATTCTGTGATAATGTTGACTTGGGAATACCAATGAAAAACCCTGAAGGCCCCCCCTTCCCTCTTCTTCCCCCAGCTTTATGCACAGACCATGAGACTATGTTATGGGATATCCCTGTGGCCAGTTGGAGTCATCTGTCCTGGCTGCATCCCCTCCCAACACTTTGTGAAACTCCAGCCCACTTGCTGGTGGGGAGGTATGAGAACCTGAAAATGCCTTGGCTCTCAGTAGGAAAAAAAAATCCCATGTTATCAACACTGCTTCTAGAACAAATCCAAAACACAGCTGCTGTGGAGAAAAGTAACTCTATCACATCCAGAAACAGCAAACTCACTTAAAGGAGTATCACATGCTACACAAATAGAAATGGGGAAGAAGCCCCAACATTTGAGAAAATAATCTAAAAGTTATTCTACATCACAAATGTAATAGCAACTAAACATATTCTTATATCATTAAAAATGAAAAAATCAAATGGACCACATAAAAATCAAAACTGGAATGTTTGTAATGGAAGTTACACCAGCTGTTGGGAAGTATATTTGAAAAACTTCAACTGGCATATTAAATTTTGGGGATGGAATCATTGGAGAAAATCCTGAGGAAGAAAATTGTAAATCTTGAAGATAAGAATATAACTTTCAAGCATATAAAATGTAGTTGCTTTTAAAAAAATGGAGAAGCAATCTGCTCTCCACATAGAGACAACACAAAGTAACANACACAAAGTAACAGGATCCAACATGATCCTAGTCATGCCTAGATGACTTAAATTTATTGGTCTGGATGGATCACCGCTAGTACAAGAATCCCTGCATTTAGGCATCAAGGTAAGATTTCTAAAAAAAAAAAAATTTAAAAAGCCAACATCCATATCTGGACATCCTAATGAACTGAACCCAGGTTTAGGAAAACCATAGACATTATGCAATTGACACTTGTCACTGTATACTGTCAGCCCCACAGTTCTCATTTCAATACAAAAAAATTCTCTCTTCCCAAAATGCAATCTTCCCCAAAAAACACTGAGAGTTTTTTTGTTGATTTGGGGTTTGGTTTTTTTGTTTTATTTTTTTAAAGGAAGTTATTTTCACATTTGTTAGAATTTCAAGCTCTTCTGTGTTGTATTCACTGTATTTCCATTTTTTAAGTGCAGCAGTTCATTTGCATGGTAATTACAAAGTTTAACAAATAGCACTAAAGGCTGAAAGAGGTACACTCTATTCAAATTACTGGCAGCATTACATTACACATTTTTAACTGCAATTCAAAAATGAAAGCTCTTCAATCCTAGTGTGCCATATAAATTCCCAAAGCCCAGCAATATTTGTGTTTTAAGAGAGTTAAAACTCTTCGACAGTCCACTGTGAAAGTTGCACTCTTTAGTGACTTCCAAAACCCTATTCATAAATACTGATTAGGAACTATTTCACCATAGGGTGTAGCATTGCTAGCACAGCCCTCTACCCAGAGCCAAATTAGAAATGTTGGTATAGTAAATCAGGCCAAATGTTCTGGTAATTCTATACATGAAAGATCATCTTTAATAAATAGATGTTATCTAGGGACCTGGCTCATTTTATTTCAATTTCTATGTGTCAAATGCCAGACACTGATTTAAAGAGGAAAAACTATGGGCAAGGAATCCATAATGTGATTGCACCATTTAAAGGGAAAAAGCTTGAAGGCACAGATGAGATGTTTTGCATTGTGGCTAAATGGCAAACAGCAAAGGAAGTGCATCCAAGAGACAATTCATTCCCCTAAATAATGGGACACATGTTATCTTCTACCTTCTTGAAAATGCCACAAATTAACCACTCTCACATCTGATTATAAAAGATTCCTGTACACCTGCAGAACACTTGGCCTGCTCTTTGGACTACTGCCTCAACACTGTTAAGCACAAAACATATTAAATGCATTATGGCTTTTATTTTAATTGTAAAATGGTTACATAAGTAGTGTAGATATTAGGGACCCCATTAGCCATAGTCATAATTTATTCTTACTTCTCATAATCACTATATACATAATTAACAGTTCCCTCAATATTGTTCTTAAACATAGCTTTCATAAGGAAAAAATTAATAAACATAAACATATTTCATCTAGGGTTTTGGGGAGTAATTACACAGTCAGAGCCATGCCCCTGCCCTTCCCCAGGGCTTCATTTGCTCCTCTCAGTTGCTTGAAGTATAAAGGATTTTTCAATGTTTGGCTATTTTGCAGTCTACAGTTCCATTAGAGACCACTAGGCTGGGGATGTCCCCCCTTTGCAGCAGCTCCATTTTACCCAGAGATATGCAGGTGAGGTACTAATTAATTAGTGCGCCCTTTTCCTTGCTGACTTTAAAAAAAAAAAAAAAAAATAAAAACCACAAAAAAAAAAAAAAAAAAAAAAGAAAAAAAAAAGCACTCCTAAAAATAAAACCACAGAAC
>VXBZ01012836.1:0-22836 GCA_013399135.1 Heliornis fulica | reverse complement strand
TCATTAAACATACACATTTTGAGAGTTCAAAATCCTTTTTAAAAGTAGCAGGTCTATTATTTTACTACCTATGACATATTGCTTTCATCTGTTCAAATAAATAAAAAAAAAAAGAATAGTTGTAAAGTGAATGGAGTTAACTCATCAGTCTTTTGGGGGCTTTTTAAGTGAAAAAGATTTTTTTTTTAGTATTCCCACAACAGCACCTTAGCTTTTTTTAAGTTAATGCCAAAAAAGGCACCAATACAGTTCATCAGGAAACACTGAAATTGATGGCATTTAGAATGAGTCTCATTCTCATGAGTTTCTTCACAAGGAAGAGGAGCAAACATACTGTTCTTTGAATTTCACAAAGTTCATATTTTTTAAACTCATCTCTACAACGGACAATCTATATCACTGTTTCTTTGCTGCCACTTCATTTTTGTTAATAACATTTTCCCATACAAACTTTTGCCACAGAAGAACTGGGAACTTAGTAACAGTAAGATAACGCTGCTACAAAGTGTTAGAACAAATCCTACTTTTGCATTTTTTCTTTCTTTCAATTATTCATCTTTTTAAGAATTGCTACATAGCAACTGTGCTATTTTCTGTAACAATACCAAATGTTGCAAGTAACAGATGGATCTCTTGGAAGCCAGAAAATAATCCCTAAATACTAAACTTTGTCTAAAACAGAGGACAAATGCATATAGAAGGCCCATATTCTAATAAGCTGAAATGCCTATGATCTAAGTAGTACATAAAATTACTAGTGGAAATGTTGAGTGCACCAAAATATTAATATTCATTCTTCATTGTAATAAACTAAAGTAGCTTTAAGTATAAAATACAACAAGAATAAAACCAAATAATTAAAACAAAACAACAACAACAAAACAACAGAGGCTTCCATTAGAGATAACCTTTAACAGAGCATCTGTTTTCATACAGCAAGTTTAGCCCTTCAACATATTTCAGATTGACTCGTTTTTCTGCAGCTCTCTTCTATCATAATGTATGACATTTGGCTGCACAGGCTATCGTTTGCAGTGTTGTTTTTTTTTTAATCCAATGCAAAGTTAACATGATGCTAAGGATTATAAACTCAGTTCTTACTATTATTAGCAGGAGTCAAAACAGGAAACATGGGAATAAATTTACAAATTTATGTTAATGTGATATAAATGTTTCATGGTATGGTGGAAGCCTCTCCATGCAAGATGTGGGGTGCCATGAAGTGTGCCACAATACCAGAAATCTGTAGCTTTAGTCAGTTCAGTTTGATATGTGATTTTAGAACATGAGTTTCTAAACAAATTTAAATGGCAAAGTAATCTCTAATAGAAAGAAGAGAGAGACTAGAGTTGTTATTAGACATCAATGAACACATTCAAATTGTGTACTGTTCCAGATTCCTGTCTGTATGCAAAGCTGACCAGATTCTGTGTGTTTTTTCAGCTCAATAAATATTAATTAAGGACTAGCTCATATCAGCCTTACTCTACAGCTACCTACCTTACCCATTTGTCTTTATCTTCCTTCTCTTTTCCATGTACTTGCTCACCAATTAGGCTCACAAATAAGCTGTGCAGAGAATGAGAGAGATTAACATGGCATTCGTCAATACACCATTGCTTGTTTCTGGTAGCTTTATAATGTAGATTATACTGACGTGTTCCAACAGCCAGGCCCTGTTTAAATAATCTTGTCCAACTTTACTCAACCAGACTGTAGCATGTAACATGGACACACTCCTGGCCTTTTCTGCTGTAATCAGGAAAAGGGCTAGAAGGCACAGCAAGGAGATCTTCCATCTCAGGGAAAAGCTCAATATTATCTCTTGTACTGGGGGATTACCTGGGAACTTAGGCCATGGAAAAGGGCTAGTCCTGGCTCAGCTAAAATCCAAGGTTAACCTCTATAGAGAAACTCTTAAGTAGACAGAAGTTGAGGGAAAAGTTGCTCTCCATGAGGTAACAGAGCAGACGATTAAATTAGTGGGGCTTATGAGCAAGTGGAAGAACATCAGGAAGAAATGCCTGAAGAATTCAGTGTAAACTATTAATTTAGGAAAGATTCTCTAGTAGGAAGCAGGTGAGAATTAAGGTAGTTTAGATGCCATTTATCAGCACTTCTTTAGATGCAAAAAACAAAGGGTTAACCTAAAATACAGCAGAATTTCTATAAAGGATGAGACATCTCTTAGAGACAAGGATAGGAATAAGATAATACCCATTTCTCCACAATCTCCTTTTCAACACAATACTAACAATAAAGTTTGATTTGAGTAATAAACTCCCCCTCAAGTAGTTTTACAAAGTGAGAGTGGCAGAGCTTCTCAGACTTAACAAAACTAACTATATATGAATGAGCAACATCAGTCCAGAGAATCTACAAAAAAGCAGTTGCTGAGAATGTCAGTCTGTGGTCCTGATCAGTCAATAGTGAGCACTTCTAAACACTGTATGCTTTGAAAACAACTGCTGCTATATACAAGTGCTTTGACACAGCACTTGCCCTACCCTTGGTGTTGTGTACCCATTGACTGCACTGGTACTTGAACTATCTGACAGGATAGATGTCCTCAAATAGCATGGAGGTGGGAGTAATTCTGTGCCACCTTTGATCTACAGTTAGGAGTATTTACTATCATGATTATCTGCTTTAATGTTGGTAACTGGAGAATTGCCACAGTTCTTATAATACAATATGGTCTCTTGGTGTGAAAATTTAATTCTTTAGATGTTCTTGCAGCTCACAGCTCTGTACAATGGCACTTGTTTAGAAACCGTCAATGTAGTTACAACCCTTGTTCTCAAGCACATGCTTCTTACAGAAATGTCTTACATAAAGTTGAGGAAAACTTTCATCATTACAAGAGTACATGCTTTCACTAAAAATGTTTATAAGATGGAAAAGGAAAAAAATACATATTTAAAGCATTCTGGCACAGATATTTATGGGGCTGTCTGGAATATGAGAATAAAAATTGTATTTATACAAGTTTTGTGAAAACATTAGTTTCTTTTCCACAACTGTTTTCTTGGGGATGAAGGCAAGATTTTCATACACACACACAAAAAACATCATAAACAAAATTACATTGTTTTTATTTAGCAGCAATAGGTATTGTTGTCTATACATATAATCTGTAGATAATTTAAACCCAGAAAATGTCTTACCTGTCTTCAAGAATCCCCAAGTCTCTCCCCTCTCCTTTTGGCTTTATTTCCCAGATGTCCCACAAGTCTGATTTTGAGGTGCTTATCTGAAGCTGAAGGTTTTATACATGAAAATACTAGATATTTAAATGTGTTTTCATTTAGTGTGCTCACACACATATCCAGCATAGTGGAAGTACTCCAGAGGACAATATTGGGAAGGAATACAGTTTCTCATCTAGGTTTTTAACTTCTCAATTGGCAAGTGTTAAATTGTTGTCTTCTGGAAAAACTACCTGTATAAGGTTTTGCAGTGTTACTCTACAAGGAAGGAAAACCAGCAGTTTTGATTGCTAGCAGGACTTGGGCTAGTAGAACACCAGTGCATGTGGTAACGATAATTAAGCTGTGGGTAAAAAAAAATGTGATCATTTGTGCAGATAAAAGAAGTTCTTTGTGTATATTTCACAAACATATGTTGTGATACGGCAATTGCTCTCCCCTCAACAAACTGTCACTGGAACTTTATTTTCTCCTACTGCTCAGTCTACTGCTTTTAAACAGGAGAAATAAAGACATGGTCTAAAGAACTCTGAAAGGCAGGCTTACACTGCAATTTGATGAATGATTTTTTTAATGAGAGATGTTACTTTGCCCTTTTACTTTCATTTTAAAAGTAAAAAGACTCCTGTCACCGTGCACTATCAGTAAAAGTAAAATACAATCCTGATCCTATAGGTATAAATACAGGCAATTCTCCTTGCCTGGGGATAAAAATCTCTTACTTGAAATTGCTAAGAAAGGTGTGTTCAGACAAAGATTTTTTAAGGCCAGTAGTAATCTTAGATCTGTTCTGACCTTGAATACGACCAAGCACAGGAATGTACACTCATGCGTGCACACACACACACCCGTGCATGGATTAAACTCTCATGTATTACTTCGGTCATTTTCCAAAAACTGCCTGGTTAGAACAAATAAGAAATACAATCAACCTGCCTGTACTATCTGTGAAATGTAAATAGTGTTTCATTATTCCTTTCATATATAAGAAAGTGCATTGTTCATATACAGATGCATATTTTCCACAAAACTTTCCAGAACATCTATGTCTTGAATATACTTTACAGACTGACCGATCCCCAGTTGCAGGAAGAGCTGGTTATATTGCACCTCAAAATCTTTGTCATTCACCCCTTATGTATGACAATAAGAACCTTGTGTTTCTTTCTAAAAATGCAGTTGACAAGGAGGACCCCTCCCTAAAATTTTCAGTCTAGCTGGTCCAAGAGTGTGATCCTCAAGGACTTGAACTGTTGCTTAAAGCTGCTGTTAGCTGGTACTGGCTTTAGTGTCTAACTCTCACCTATTTTACCAAACTAGTCAGGTTTTAGGCATGCAGAGAAGAGGACAAAACAGATTCAAGGTGGTTTTTCTCCATTATCCTATAGTTTTGGGGTTTTTAAATAAATTTTTCATACTTTTTTTTAAGGACCCGTGGAAATTTTTCTTTTATTTAATGACAGTGAACCCAACAAATCTGAAATTTCTGTCCATCTGTAAAAGTAGATACTGATGCTAACTTGTCTTATGGAAGGGCAATACGGCCAGGCACAAGCAACCTAGTGTTCTGGCAACTCCAGGCAATGTCCTGATGCAAGTGATTCATCAACAGACTAGATTTCTGCTGCTCACAAACAAGGAGGAAGTAGTGGAAGATGTGAAGATCAACAACAGCTATGTTTTCAGCACCCAGGGGATTGTGAAGTTTAAGGTCCTAAAAGGATTCAACAAAATAGGGTTAAAACTGTGGACTTCAGATTTTTTTTTTTCTTTTCAGGGCTTCATGGGTCTCTACTGAAGCTTATAGAAGGTCAGAAGTGCCCTCTGGAGGGAGGATTTAGATGGGGAATACCTAATTCAGTTATGTAGAAGGCTGTGGATCCAGAGAGGAAAATGCAAACACTGCACCCAGCTCAAAGAAAGATGAGGAGATGATGGATCTAGGCAACTTACAGGCTATTTGGCTTCACCTCCATCCCTGGAAAAGCAAAGAGCAAATCCTCTTAGAAGACATTTCTAAAGACAAAAAAGACAAAGAGGTAATTGGAAAGAAACAGCATGGATTTATGGAGGGTAAATTCATAAGGTTTACTTTCTGTGATTAGGTAACCAGCATTGTGGAAAAGGAGAGGGAGGGAAGTGGCTGATGTTAATGTTCCTGGAAAAGAGAAGGCTCCATGTTGATCTTGTTGCAGTCTTCCATTACATGAAGGGGCCTACAAGAAAGCTGGAGAAAGACTGTTTACAAGGACAAGAAGTGCAGGACAGGGGTAATGGATTTAAACTGAAACAATATAGATTTATAAATTCTTCCCTGTGAAGGTGGTGATTTACTGGAAAAGGTTGCCAGAGAAGTTGTGTACCACATCTCTGTAAGTGTTCAATGCCAGGTTGGATGTGGTGTTGAGCGGCCTGGTGTAGAGAAAGGTGTCCCTGTAAATGGCAGGGATTAAAACTAGACAATCCTTAAGGTGCCTTCCAACCCAAAACATTCCTTTATGATTTCAGCAAAATATTTGTAAGTCCTTGTAAGGCAAGGAGACTATGATGTGATTGCCCAAACAACTAGGGTGTTTCTATGACTAGTTATAAGCTCTTCAGATGGGACAGACCAGGAAGAATAAGAGGTGGGGTAGGCCTCTATATCAGGGAATTTATTGAAAGCCTGGACTTTCATTACGGTTATGAGACTATTGACTATCCATGGGAAAATATAAGGAACTAGTAAATAGGCAGATAGAGTGGTGGGAGTCTACTATAGACACCTGAGAGAGAACAAGGAAAATGATTAGTTATGTTATAAGCAAATTAGAGAAGCCTCACAATGGCTAACACTTGTTGGGGGATTCAAATTACCGGATGTGCCTTGGAAGTACAATATGGCAGAGAGGAAACACTACGGCTAAAACAAAAACCAGGAGGGGAAAACGCATCCTTTCCCTGGCCCTGCTAGCTATACGGTGGTGCCCTGCGAGACTTGTTTGTGAACAGAGGCAGCCTTATGAGAGAAGCAAAGGCTGGAGGACACCTGGGGCATAGTTGATAGACCATGAGTTGATAGAATTCTTAGCTGCAGGAGAAGTAAGGAAGGGNGGGCTGCTTGATAAGGTTCCATGGCAGACAGCCCTTGTGGGCAAAGGAACCCAAGGTGGCTGGATAATCTTCAGAAAGGAACTCCTGGCAGCACAAGAACAGGCTGTCCCCGTGCACCAGAAAATGAGTCAGCAAGGAAGAGAAGCAGTTTGGGTGTGTGGCCAGATCTGGGTAGACATCACAATGAAGAGAAAAGTCTATGAGCACTCAAAGAAGCAGCAGGTATCTTGGGAAGACTACCGGGAGGAAGTAAGATTATGTAGAGAGAAAGTCAGAAGGGCTAAAGCCCTGCTAGAACTCAGACTGGACAGTTCTGTGAAAGAGAATAAAATGTCTTTCTACAGGTACATACATAGCAAAAGGAGGGTCAAGGAGAGTCTCCAGTCACAAGGAGTAAGGAGCCAAGGAGTAAGGTCAAGACTGAGGTACTCAACTCCTTTTTTGCCTCAGTCTTTAACAGTAAGGTAGGATGTTCCCTGGGTATTCAGCCTTATGAGCTGGCTGACAGAGGGAGAGCAGAACGCAGTTCACATGGTCCCTGTGGAAATGGTTACAGACCTGCTTGGCCAGTTGGTTATTCACAAGTGCATGGGGCCGGATGGGGTCCACCCAAGGATACTGGGTGGACCCCATCCGGCTGGNCGGGGCCCCCCCCCATCCGGCTGGGTGGACGTGCTTGCCAAACCCCTATCCATCATCTACCAGCAGTCCTGGCTGTCTGGGGAAGTTCCACTTGACAGGTAGCTGGCAGTTGTTCGACCCATTTCCAAGAATTGGTAAGAGGGAAGATCCACTGAACTACAACCCTGTCAGTGTGACCTTTGTGCAAGGGAACATCATGGACAGGGTGATCTTGGATGCCATCAGGCAGCACATGTGACAAGGTGACTTGCTTAGGTGGAGAAGGACCTGGAGGTGTTGCTAGGTTGTCAACAGAACATGAGTCATCAGTGTGCCCCGGTGTCCAAGAAGACCAATGGAATCGTACATTTTGCCCTGGTGAGACCAGATTTGGAATATTATGTCCAGATCTGGGCCCCTAGGGTCAAGGACACATAACTCCTTGAAATAATCCAGTAGGAGTTGCAGGCCCACCAAGATGATAAAAGGAATGGAAAACCATCCTTATGAGGAAAGGTCTAGGAAGTTGTAGCTCTTCAGCTTGGAGGAGACTGAGGAGTGACCTCACTAGTGTTTATGTAAAAGATAACTGTCAGGAGGATGTAGGCAGTCTCTTCTCAGTGACATCCAGAGAAAGGAAACTGGGCAAAGAGTACAAGCTGGAGCATAAGATGTTCCGCGTGAAGGTAAGGAAAACCTTTTTCTCTGTGAGAGTGACGGAGCACTGGGACAGGCTGCCCAGACAGGTTGTGGAGTCTCCTTCTCTGGAGATATTCAAGACCAATATGGATGTGTTCCTGTGTGATTTAATCTAGGTGATCCTGCTTGGGCAGGGGGGTTGGACTAGATGATCTTACACTAAGTGCCTTGTGACTCCTAACACTTGCCTTTCTCCCGCCAACTGCTAGCAGACAGTGCGTGGAGCCAGGGATTGCTGCCTGCCACGGGGCCGGCCAGCCCTCTCCCTGCAAGCAGAGCATTCAGCAGGGCTCCCCCTTGCCCACCCAGGGCAAGCTCTTGGCAGCCCACAGCCTTGCAGCCCGATCCTGGAAGATGCATCTTCCGCACATCCAGGATGGCTATGCCGAGCTGATGGAGGGAATGGAAGTGCGGTTCTCGGAGGGAAGGAACCAGCCATCCTGCCAACGTCAACGCCACCTGACACCCCCTCTCTCTTTCCCTGCAGGGTGACAGCGGTTGTCCTCTCGTGTACCAGGACCCCAGTGCCAGCTACTTCTGGCTCATTGTTGTCACCAGCTGGGGCATGGGTTATGCTAGAGCCAGACGGCCCAGCGTCTACACCTCCACCCAGCATTTTTATGACTCGATCCTTATCCAGATGGCACAGGGATCAACAGTCAGGGCTACTATGCCAGCATGGGCATGGACCATTTCATCATCACCCCACTGCCAGATGAATGAAGAGCTGGGCTTTGTTGTGGGGAGAGGCATCCAGCAGGGACAGCAGTACCCTGGTAACCAGATCAGGAATGCCACAGAAGTCAATGCTGACCTGGCCAACAGCACCTGACATGCAAATCTGTTCCCCAATGATGGAACCTGGGAGCAAGGGGTTAAACCAACCAGAGCTAAGGCCTTTCTTGGGGAGGAGACAAGGACAGAGAAAGGGAGGAAGCAAGGAAGACAAGGAGTATGTATAGGCTTGCAGAATGGAGAGATGGGGTGATCAAAGAGCCAGTCACACCCAAGCACGCTGCCGGTCGGCTTGCTTGCTTGACTGAGTCCTGCACCAAAGCCCCACCGTGCAACCTCCCTTATGGAGAGTGATTTCAAGTGGCCTTTTCTGTGGTGCCACTCTGTCCCCAGTGTCAGACGGGTCCAGAGCTCTGGCTGCTAGCAACGGCAGAAGGGACGGCACACACGTGTGAGGGGCCTGGCAGTCGGAAAGCACCACATGTCCAGGGCCCGCTACTGATGGAGCATAGGAAGTTCTGCGTGAACATAAGGAACCTTACATTATTAGGAACTAGTCTTAATGGGATGTTTTGCAAGCATTCCTGACTAACTATTGATATAAACCGGGAATGAAATAGGCAAACAGACCAAGGAACTCTTCAGACTGGGACTAATGCCACGCCACCTCACAACCCTCCCTCTCGTTCTGTGCTGCCTGGGGCTGAATAAAACATACCTTATTTGTGTTGTGGAGGCTGTTTTCTGTCTCCTGGATGTATTTAAATGATGGGTAGATAAACTTCTTGGGGATATGGTTTAGGAGAGGAGAGGTACCGTTGGACTCGATGGTATTAAATTTTATTCCATCTCATGATTTTCATGGTTTTACAAGGTGAATATAATTTGCATTTATCAAGATTTCTTAGCTGCCTTGTATATTATTCTTTATAGTTTAAACCACAATATCTTTTTGTTATAAACAGCTGTGCCAACTTTTAGAATTTCCAAATGGAGTTTGTTTGAGCAGGCGATAAGCTTTTTATAGTCCTTTAATTCTGGGTAAATTCTGGGTTAAATGGCTCCCTCTGCTTCTTTTGTTCTGCTCCTTGTTGATAGGGGGTCTTTCTCTTTTGAGATTGGGCATGAAGGCATTAGCCTTCCTCTGTTGTGTTTCCTTCTAAGGCAATCAAGACTTGCCATTTTATCTCAGTTAATGCAGATGTTGCTTAACCTGGGGGTTGCAGGCTTTGTCTAACAAGTTAGTGCTTAATCAAAAGTCAACAAGCAAGTACAATAGAAACAGTTGAGTCACTTGGTTAAAGAGATTATCATAGTTTACTTGTCTACTGGTTTGATTAACAAATTGATTATACAAAGTTTATCACATTTCCAATAATATTATCCCTTCATCAATTAGACCTCAAGTTCCTTCCTTTTCATATGGGTTGTAGAATACATATATTCTGTCCTTAGCCACAAACTACTGAGCCATTTGGAGAACATTGTTTTTTTTTCTTTCAGTGAGGAAAAGAGAGTAGATTAATCAGTGAGATGGAACTGTGTCTGAAAAAATGTAAAAAGTTTGTCATCATGTGACATTCACAGCACCTTATGTAATTAACTAAATAGTATCTGCCACGGAAGATTATTTTTCTATTGTAATATAATAAAAATTTAACCTATGAAAATAATAAAAACTAATTAATTTAATGGTAAACTATTACAATTTATCATAATCTAATTATAATTTAATGCATTATTTTTCTGTTGTGGGTTTTTTTTTACTTCAGTTAATGCTTTGGGTCTGAAAAATCGCCAGAAACTCTTTTGTAACTAAATGTTGTTGTGTGACTGTGATAAACTTTGTGTAATCAATTTGTTAGTCAAACCAGTAGAGAAGTAAAATATGTTAATCTCTTTAAACAGGTGATTGATACTATGTTAATCTTCTTAACCAAGTGATTCTACTCTTATCTGTTGACTTTTGATTGAGCATGAACTTGTTAGACAAAGCCTGCAACCCCCAGGTTAAGCAACATCTGCATTAACCAAGATAAAATGTGCAAGTCTTAATTGCCTTAGGAGAAAGCACAGCAGAGGAAGACTAATACCCTCATCCCTGATCAGCANCACCTCACAACCCTCCCTCTCGTTCTGTGCTGCCTGGTGCTGAATAAAACATACCTTATTTGTGTTGTGGAGGCTGTTTTCTGTCTCCTGGATGTATTTAAATGATGGGTAGATAAACNAAGGGGACTCTGGTGGGAGTGAGGTGCACCACTGTTGATGGAGCAGGAGACTCCCCAGCCGCCCAGCACTGTTTTTGCCTGCTTATTATTGCTCAAATAAATTCTATTTGANCATCTCATGATTTTCATGGTTTTACAAGGTGAATATAATTTGCATTTATCAAGATTTCTTAGCTGCCTTGTATATTATTCTTTATAGTTTAAACCACAATATCTTTTTGTTATAAACAGCTGTGCCAACTTTTAGAATTTCCAAATGGAGTTTGTTTGAGCAGGCGATAAGCTTTTTATAGTCCTTTAATTCTGGGTAAATTCTGGGTTAAATGGCTCCCTCTGCTTCTTTTGTTCTGCTCCTTGTTGATAGGGGGTCTTTCTCTTTTGAGATTGGGCATGAAGGCATTAGCCTTCCTCTGTTGTGTTTCCTTCTAAGGCAATCAAGACTTGCCATTTTATCTCAGTTAATGCAGATGTTGCTTAACCTGGGGGTTGCAGGCTTTGTCTAACAAGTTAGTGCTTAATCAAAAGTCAACAAGCAAGTACAATAGAAACAGTTGAGTCACTTGGTTAAAGAGATTATCATAGTTTACTTGTCTACTGGTTTGATTAACAAATTGATTATACAAAGTTTATCACATTTCCAATAATATTATCCCTTCATCAATTAGACCTCAAGTTCCTTCCTTTTCATATGGGTTGTAGAATACATATATTCTGTCCTTAGCCACAAACTACTGAGCCATTTGGAGAACATTGTTTTTTTTTCTTTCAGTGAGGAAAAGAGAGTAGATTAATCAGTGAGATGGAACTGTGTCTGAAAAAATGTAAAAAGTTTGTCATCATGTGACATTCACAGCACCTTATGTAATTAACTAAATAGTATCTGCCACGGAAGATTATTTTTCTATTGTAATATAATAAAAATTTAACCTATGAAAATAATAAAAACTAATTAATTTAATGGTAAACTATTACAATTTATCATAATCTAATTATAATTTAATGCATTATTTTTCTGTTGTGGGTTTTTTTTTACTTCAGTTAATGCTTTGGGTCTGAAAAATCGCCAGAAACTCTTTTGTAACTAAATGTTGTTGTGTGACTGTGATAAACTTTGTGTAATCAATTTGTTAGTCAAACCAGTAGAGAAGTAAAATATGTTAATCTCTTTAAACAGGTGATTGATACTATGTTAATCTTCTTAACCAAGTGATTCTACTCTTATCTGTTGACTTTTGATTGAGCATGAACTTGTTAGACAAAGCCTGCAACCCCCAGGTTAAGCAACATCTGCATTAACCAAGATAAAATGTGCAAGTCTTAATTGCCTTAGGAGAAAGCACAGCAGAGGAAGACTAATACCCTCATCCCTGATCAGCAAAGAAAAGGACCCCCTATTGACAAGGAGCAGAACAAAGGGAGCCATCAGAGGGAACAATTCAACCTGGAATTTACTGAAATTAAAAGGACTATAAAAAGGGGACTCTGGTGGGAGTGAGGTGCACCACTGTTGATGGAGCAGGAGACTCCCCAGCCGCCCAGCACTGTTTTTGCCTGCTTATTATTGCTCAAATAAATTCTATTTGAAAACTCTAAAAAGTTGTCACAGCCATTTATAACAGTGACAGTTCTTATTTTCAAATGAAGCACAAAGAGATAGAGTTGTAACCTTTTGTTACTCAAAATCACATCTATGGTAATTTAGTTGTGGAAATCAAAATTGGGTGACAGGGATGGTTTAAACCCATGATAGCTTTTGTTTCTTACTGAAATAGCCCAAATGGGAGAGGGAAGTATAACCATTTCTTCTAAATCACCTACCCATAAAATGCTGAGTTTACAGATACTTTAAAATTTTACCATCCGAATAATACCCCTGTGCACATAATCTCAGTTTACAGGCGCTTGCCATATGGTGTTCCTGCAATTCACTTTCTTTTTTCTATTTGTTTTTCCCTAGCATACAGTGCATGTGCTTGTATCAGTCTCTCCCCATTGAATTCTGCTAACAATTAATCTCTCAGCCCACGTAATCACCTCCTCTGTATATTCCCCTAGTGAAGCAACTGAGTTCTCAGGGTGCAACATCTTATGTGGCAAACAATGGGAACTTTCCTCTGTCCATGTTAGAGAGTGCTAATGTGATTCTCTGTAGATGAGCTTCTTAGAAAAGAGACTGAGGATTTACAGACCTCAAGCTTTCTTGTCTAAAGGGTTCTTCAAGGCTTTCAAGAGCTGACCTTGCAAAGGTTTGTGTTCTTTTAATGCACTCCCTTTTAGAAGAGAGCTTACCTGTTTTCTCAGCCTGATGTGGATACTATTAAAAGGGGTTTCCATGGATACTGACATCAATAGTAACTCTCGAGTTATAAACTAACAAAGAGATACATTTTGAAAGTTCATCATTGTGGAACTGAATCAAAGATCAGGCAAAAGGAAGTAACTCAAGTGACCTCACTGGCATGTGGATCCATCTGCAAACCCCAACTTAGATACTCATGATAAACAGATACCAATATTTTAACATCCTAGTCCCAAACAATAACTTTTCATGTTACATAGAATTGATTTTATTAATGTAGTTCTTTGATAAGCAAGGTTTTTAGGAATATTTCTGAGGTTCATTATTCCTTAAAAGAAAATAAACACTCTTTCCCCACTCTCTCTAAAACACAAGCATACAAAATAAAACAACCTATTCCCCTTGAAATCCACAAGCCTTTCACGGGGCCACAGAAGGGTTTCTCTAGCAGTTAAGATTTATTGCCTGTGTCCTAACACTTGGAGATGGATATAGGGTATTCTGCCAAAAAGAAGAAATTAAAAATTGGTAGAAGAGATAACTGCAGGAGCATATCACTCACAGAATGTGTCTGACCTCCACAGAAAGGCATTATTTCATCATTTTATGTAACCTGGATTAGTCTTTGTTTTATTATTCTGTGTTTATGTTTTATTGTTTTATTTCCCACCCTGGTCACAAGGGGCACATTTATTGTTCAATAAGCAGAATTAAGGTAGATGCAGTTTACATAGTCAATAGCGTCAAACACTAAGGTCAGTGTCTACCACATCTTGGAAAAATTGGGGTTAGAGCAGGTGAAATTATAATTCCTTTTTTTTTTTCTATGACTCAAATAGAAAGTTACAGAGTCC
This sequence comes from Heliornis fulica, assembly GCA_013399135.1. Taxonomy (NCBI): domain Eukaryota; kingdom Metazoa; phylum Chordata; class Aves; order Gruiformes; family Heliornithidae; genus Heliornis; species Heliornis fulica. The sequence goes on along the minus strand of VXBZ01012836.1, from coordinate 9,095 downwards.
CTGACCCCTGCTGCCACTCATAGCCTGCTCTAATAGAAAAGTATAACCGTTGACACTTAATTAAAATGGGAAAAAAGGCAAAGAAGGGGCAGTATGCATGTTTGAGTATTTGGAAAAAGATCCAAGATGGCTTTCAGAGAGAGAGAGTAAAGGGGGAAGAGGAGAAGGCAGTAGGGAGAGCAGAAGAGAAACACAGAATCATGGAATGGTTTGAAGTGGAAAGAACCTCAAAGATAAACTAGTTGCAACCCTCCTGCCATTGTCAGGGATACCTTCACTAGATCAGGCTGGCCAAAGCCCCATCTAACCTGTCTTTGAACACTGCCAGGGAGGGGACAGCCATGACTTCTCTGGGCAACTTGTGCCAGGGCACCACCACCTTCACAGTAAACAATTCCTTCCTAATGTCTAATTCTAAATCTACCTTCCTTCAGCTAAAAGCTGTTATCCCTTGTCCTATCGCTCCACGTCCATGTCACATTGTCCAACTGTTTGGAAAAGTATCCTACCGGTCTTTTCCATATTCCAATACTCAATCATTTGACTTCTCCCAAAGTCATTCTGGAACTCTTTCCAGTGTGCCAAAAGGCACCCCAGTGATGAAGTTCTGGGTATTGGTCTTTCATTTCCTTGAAACAAATTTTTCAACCACATTTTGGCAGGACTTAAACCCCCTTGCATTCCAGACTATCCTCAGATACTCCTGGGTAGCTGAGTGAGGCTGGGCTTAACCCCTGAGTAATATCCAATTATTTATCAGTATTTTAACAACAGAATAATATCATGATACCATGCAATATTACCGTAATAGCAACAAATAACCAGAAAAATACCATTAATTTTACAAGCTCATTTTAAACCATTTCCTTTTACCTCTTCCACTTTTGCCAACCCTCTGACAGCTTTCAGATTCACCTTATGGGCATCACCTAGACTTCCTCCTTGGGAATTCCCTGCCCAACCATGTGGAGCTTTCGCTCCGTCTAAGAGGCAGACTCCTTCGGTGTTGTCTGTCCACCCAACCAAGCAGCAGTGTTCAGCAGGCAACTTGCCCTAAATGAGATGCGTTTTACAGGTTAATTCATCAGACACACACCACCCCAATACCAAGAAGTACCTTACCTCCCAAGGGATGTTGCAAGGAGCTGTGAGGGTCAAAGGCTATGGTCCTCCCCGAGGACACCTCGGTGCCAGCTCTGAGTCCCACCCAGTCTCACTCACAAAGTCCTATCTGGGTCACCAAAAAGTTAGCGTTTGCAATAGTGAAACCAAACTCCTTCACATGAAGTGAATTAGCAGGTAGTTTATTGTGGTGTCAGGAGGCTTGGGGACCCCACTCCTAAATCGTGTTTTGCCCATCTATAGCACACAAAACTTATTTTCCTACCCATTTCCCATATCTATGGTACAAAACCAAAACTGTTACTATGTTCTGGTCACGCAAAACAACTCAGAACAAAGTAGCCACTAAGTCATAGGTAGACACAGTTACAAACTGCTACACAGTGGTTATATTACATTTGAAACTTCAATTAACCTTTTACTAAACCCAAGTAAACCAGTGCTAATACAGGAGGAGATGGCCTCAAGTTCCACCAGGGGAGGTTTAGATTGAAAACTTTTCTTCACAAAAAACATTGTCAAGCGTCAAAACAGGCTACCTAAAGAGGTGGTTGAGACACCATCCGTGGAGGCACTTGACAGATGCACAGACTATGGCCTAAGCTTTAGGCCATAGCTTAGTGGCTTGACTCAGAAGTGGTAGGATAATGGTTGGAGTGTGTGATCTTAAGAGCCTCTTCAAATCAAAATGATTCTATGATTCCCTCTCCCCTGGTGTAAAATGTAACCCTCCACAGAAGTTCAAGTTCTGTTATCAAAGGTGATGCATTATTAGAACATAAGCAAAGACACGTATCACACAGAACGTGATTTCTCATCTGCCCCAGACAGTGGCTGAGCACCACAGGTCACTCACTGCATGACCTAACAGAGAAGAAAAAGAGCTCCTCCTGCCATGGGTCAGATAAGGAAAGTTAACTGACAAGCACTTCAAAAAGAGAACAATAACAGAGTTCACGGCAGAACTCACACACACACACACACACACACACACTGATAACATAGAGCACCTTACCAACCCAGTGGCATGGCAACAACTGCACCAACACAAGGACCAACCACACTCAAACTGCCCCAGAGCCACACCAAACCACACCTCTGCCCAACTGGTCCCTTTTATGAGGCTTGATGTTACCTGCTGTGGAAAACAGCCCAGGACAACTCAGCTCACCTGTGCTGGCTGCTTGAGGAAGGTAACTCTATCCTGGCCAGAACCAGGACAACCTACAGTGAAACTGCCTGTTATGTCAGCATCAAGATCACGGTAGAATATACCTTTGTATCATAAGTATGTTTTCCAATTATCATTTAATAACTATCACAGTGTCCCTTTTGCTTTTGTTCAGGAGAGACAAAATTTTAAGGGAGTTCCCTTAAAAATTTACCACAACTTCTCTTTCTCCTCCATGCTGTTTTCTTACCTGCGCTGCTTTTCTTTCCCCAATTTTTCTTTGTGTTCCTCTGTAGCTCCTGCACATTTCCAACACCTCCCACCACTAAGATTTTGCCTTATTCTCTCCACAGAAATGTAATCAGTAATGAAATTAAGGCTCACATTTTACATGCATTCAGAGAAATCTATAAGCAATATCCAACCTAATAAGACTGGAAATTCTTTCCTGGTAAGGTTCTTCCAGGTTTTCTTTCATGCTAAGCCACAAAGAAAATGTATTTGTTGGTTAACCTTTACTTCCCCTTGGAAAGTTCAGAACATGACAGCTGGAATCTTTCTGTTTGCTGTGTACATTGAGATTCTGAAAAACATGATGACTACATTAAACAGCCCAGTCGCACCTTGCATCTGGAAGGGTGACATCACCGAACCATGCTATTTCAAAGGCACTTACTACCTCAGTCTAAGAGCTAATGCAGGTTATATTATATTTTTGCATTTCCTGCTTGCTGTCCCTTTGATGACATCGCTTCATGTGTGCACAGCAATGCTCTTACCTTCAGGACGACACAAAGTATCTATCTTAAAATCCTGATTTCAGAGTTATGACTTTAAGTTCAAACCTGACAGCTATATTGCACCGATTACACTGGACAAAAATGACCTACAATTTCAGGGAAAACCCATATTATGTGCACTTCAGGGGAATGCGCAGGGAGTGGAAGATCTGATGAGACATTCATTCCTTTACCTGTGTGCTGCTTCCAAAAAGCTGGGAGGGTACCAGTGCGTCACTATGTTCGAAAAGCATACAAAGGGGTACCCTGGGTACTACTGACCTGTCTGCCTCAGCTCCGTGCCTGGGAAAGCATGGAACAGATCCTCCTAGAAGCTATGCTAAGGCCCACGGAGGCCAGGGAGTTGACTGAAGACAGACAGCATGGCTACACCATGGCAAATCCTGCCTGAGCCTCACCAGCCTAGTAGCCTCTCAGATTGTATCAGTGGACGAGGGAAGAGTTACAGATGTCACCCATCCGGACTTAGGCAAGGCTGTGGACGCAGTTCCCCATGATATCCTTCTGCCTTAGCTGGAGAGATAAGGCAGAAGGATATGGGTGGACTACTTCATAGATCAGGACTTGGCTGGATGGTTGCATCCACAGGGTAGTGGTCAATGGCTCAGCATTCCGATGGAGGTCGGTGACAAGCGCTATCCCTCAGGGGTCCACACTAGAACTGGTACTCCGTAATATCTTCATCAGTGACATGGACGGTGGGATGGAGTGCACCCTCAGCAAGTTTGTAGATGACACTGAGTGGTGCAGCTGACATGCCTGAGGAACGAGATGACATCTAGGGGGATGCTGACAAGTTCAAGAGGGGTTGACCTCATGAGGTTCAACAAGGCCAAGTGCAATCCCCTGCACCTGGAGCAAGGCCACTCGCAGTATCAACACAGTCTGGGGAATGAAGGGTTTGAGAGCAGCCCTGTGGAGAAGGCCTAGGGGTTGCTGGTGGTTGAAAAGCTGAACAGAACCCAGCAATGTGATCTTTGCTCAGAAATCCAACTGATCCTGGGCTGTATCAAAAGCAGCATGATCAGCAGGTCTTAGGAGATGATTCTGCCTCTCTGCTCCACTCTCATGAGGCCCCACCTGGAGTACTGTGTCCAGATCTGTCCTTCCCACCACACCCCACCACACCACCCCCTCTCCACAGCATATGAAATACATAGATCTATTGGAGCCAATCCAGAGTAGGGCCAAAGGATGATCAGGGGGCTGGAGCACCTCTCCTATGAAGACACACTGAGAGTTGGGGTAGCTCAGCCTGGAGAAGAGAAGGCCCTGGTAAGGCCTTATTGTGACATTTCAATATTAAAAGGGAGCTCATAAGAAAGATGGAGACACGCATGTTGGCATGTTGCAAAAGGACAAGGATCATGATTTTAATCTCAAAATAAAAAAAAACCAAGTTCAGACTAGCCATAAGGAAGAAATTCTTTACAATGAGGGTGGTGAAACACTGGAACAGTTTCTAGGCTGAGTAGCCAAGACCACTGCCGCCCAGCTGCGGGGACTGATTACAACCCCTGCCCACACAGCACTACCCACAAATTAGTGAAACCTGATGTCAGTTTCCCTCCCCCCTCCAATTACGATGCTCTCCTGTGGCCTAAGCCCCGCCTCTGTTTGTATAAGGAGGTATGGCAGGCCACGGGAGACCATCCTCCTGCTGCAGCAGTGGTTCTGGGGTGTGCAAGTAGGCTGTGGACATGGCATATTTGTGGCGTTTCGGCTATTGCAGCACCCCGAAGAGCAGCCATGAGGAGTTCAGTGGCTCAAGTCCCCACCATGGAGCTGGAGCTCTCGGTGAGATGACCAGCAATGAAGAGACCGCTTGCGGCCCGCTCTGGAGCTCGCTGGAGCAGACAGAAGGCTCTCCCGTGGACCTGGTAACCAGATCCAGTGAGGCGCTGTGGCTGCAGGAGGAGTGGCAACAGCAGAGCTTGCAGCCGCATAGTGAGAACATGCAGCTGAAGTTACATAACAGTCAGCTGCTCTGCCAGAACCGCAGTTCCTTACAAGAGACCCCGCATAAGAGCAGCCCTGACAAGTCTGTTGAAGGGAACACTGTTGAAGAGTTGAAGGCCCTGCGCATGCAGCTGGAGTGTCTGGAAGAGAAAGACTGCCGGGCCTTGGAGCAAATATGGCGCTATCAGGCATCTGGTGGGCTGGAGGACATGGAGCTGGAGGACCTGACAGAGGAAGACCAACCGTTGTCTACCACCAAGTAGGTGTCGGGGAGGGTTGAGGTGTACCCCGCCCCGAGGTGAGGCCCTGCTGGGAGGGGATGGTGCTGCAGGCCTCCAGCTGGCCAGCGTTGGCCTCCAGGATGGAGGAGCAGCTGCTTACACTGTCCTTACCCTCAGAGCCCTTGCTGAAACATGGGCCAGATCCCCATTCCTTCACTCTTCCCAAATGAAAATCAAGGGAGGACTTGGTTGCACATTGTAAATCCCCAGAGAGATGACCAGTAATTGTGTGCCTTGATCAGGGAGAAGCAGGTTGAAGTGGAAAACCCGGTGCTTGGAAGAGGCCAGCATTCTAGTTGAGGAATGCCTCAAAGCAGCTGCTACTGGGGAGAGAAGACTGATGGCGAAAAGGACAACTGGTCTCACGTCCCCTTGTAGCACTGAACTGTGATTTCTTATGGTGCCAGCTGTGAATCACATCACATAGACGTCAGTAGCCATGGAGACTATCAAACATGGCTGTGACTTGTTCTTAGTAGTCTCTGTAAGTCTGTTGGGAAAAAGAGTGGAGGAATCTTGCAAGCTGTTTGTGCTGGCACTTCAGTGGAAGTTAATGGTATAAACCCTTCGGAACTGTCTGGCCGTTCCCTGCACTATAGTATCTGTCTTTTAATGATGGACTTTGGTTCACTGGCACATGAATATTAGTTTGAATTTCACTTATTTAGATAGAAATGCATCTGATAAAACTCTGACATACAGAATGATTATTAAGCATGATTTTTTAAGAGCTTATTTTGAAGTTGCTGTTTTACATGTACCTGAGACCTGTGTACTACACGTCCTGAGGGCTGAAGGACTTGGTTGTGGAGTTTTGATTTTTTTTGTTGTTGCTGTTGTGGTTTTGGTTTTGGGAGGTTTTTTGTGGTTTTGCTTTGTGTGGTTTGTTTTTTTTTCTTTTTGTTTGGACTGACCTTGCTTAAGAAAACCAACTGTTTGAAAGCAAGCCTTGTAAAGCCCCAAGATACCAGCTGGCTCTGTCACTTATTTATTTTTTTTCCATTTAAAGGCTGCCTGATGTTTTCACATTAGCAGTTCGTTCCTAAAGCCTTCATGGACAATGTGTGGTTAAGTTCAGGTAGTTACATGAAGAGATAAAAAAAAAATCCTTTTAGGAATTTTTGATAACGTAACTTTTGAAAAGACCAGTTGCTACTTGTATGTTCAGTATAAGCTTCTAATAAAGCTGTAGTATTTCATTGTACAAGTTGTTGGTGTTCTCCTTAGTGAGAAGGTGTGGGTGTCAATGTCTCAATGTGATATTTGATTTTTCAGTAAACGAAGCATTTCCAAGAATGATTAACTTGGTAAATGCTGCAAGAATTGCAGGACCTGCAATAGGCACTTCAACAAGATTGTCTTAATAGGGGTTTCCAGTAAAGTAAGATCAGTCAAAGTAGTACAACGTAGGACTGTATTAAGATAAATGTGCTAAAAAGATGTATCTGTGCCATGCGGTATGTAGAAGAGGAGAGATACTGGACTAATACTGCACAAATGTTTTAGTTAATCATCTGGGGTTCTCCCAATGAAGTTTTTATGCAAGAGTATAAAATTCTGTGCAGGTTTATAGAAAGGTTTGTTTAATTATTTTTTTTTTCTGTGTCCTGATAGAGAAATTGCAAAACCACCCTGCAGACTAGAAAGCGTGGGGTGGAGGAGGCATTTTGGTAAGTAAAGTTAACATGAAGAGTACCAAAGAAGAGATTTTAAGTTTATCCCGGAATTAGTGCTTCCAGATGAACTGTGGTAAATTTGCGTCTTGACTAAATGGATTGTTAAGGTTTTGTCTGACCAATAATCGGATCCGGTGGTTGTGAGTTTGGCTTGGAGAGCAAAAGACAAGAAAATATGTGATTGAAGGAAAGTCTTTAAGATGGTACAAAAGTAATGTTTTACTGCAGTGTCCCTCAACTAATGGTTACAGGTGGTGGGTTTCCTTCGTGGTAGACTTGTGTGATCCTTGGCTACCAGGGACTACAAATACCGATAACTTGCAGGAAAAGGGAATATGCAAGTACTCTCTGAAGGAGACACCTGTTCAAGCCTTGATGCTTATAATCCTGTTTGTCTGTATGAGTAGTTCTAACGGTTAGTAGCTTGATCCCATAGAAAATCTTGCATTTGGGCCTAAACCTGCAGTTCACAGAAGATTGTGTTGGTGGTTGTCGGAAAACATGGCGTACCTTTGGAATTGCCCAATACTTCACAGCGTCTACACATCTGAAATATTGGAAGAAGAATTACTACAGTTGTGTGAGGAGCTTAAACCTTCCTCTGCTTGTTTAAGCCTAATATCTTTTCTTTGTTCTGTCTGCTGTCCAATAATTAGTCAAATTCTTAAAGTTCCAGTCTTTGTTTCTTGCTCCCAAATCTTGTCTTTAATTCTGTTTATCACATTCTGGACTATAACAAGTATTTGGCCTTCCAGTGGTGCTGTCTCTGTTTCTGTGTCTTGCCGTGTGGAACCTTTCCTCCTGTGGCCTGACTAGTCTCTGCATTTGGAAAGGAGTATGTTACAGAAAGAAGTTGCTATGAGATATTCACCAAACAGAACCACGAAGGAGTCTTTGTCCACTATACTCAACTCCTTGAGTATGTTAGGGGCTTGGGGAGCTTTAGCTGACCAGAGAGAATAATGAAATAAATTAAATGTCTTTGTATGATAAACTAATACCATTTTGATTAGCTCACCTACTTTCCTACCAACGTAGTCATCTGTTACTCTTCCCTTTCTCACTCCCCTTCTGGTTTTGTTCAGTTCAGCTAAGACATGTGCAAGGTGTATAGAAAGCCTCTTTCCCAAACTTGTGAATTATTTAAAGTAGTGGTTTAAAGCTGGAATCCTAGTGGTTACAAGTTAACAAGGTTTTTCCTGTATATTTTAAGTGATACCTGCAATCCATTCTGCTACTGGGTAGTTTAGGTTTAACTGCCTGGGAGCAGTCATAGTTCTGTACAGTATCTGGGTTGAATTTACTGTCACATCCATTCCTTCCAAAATAAAACCCAGTATCGTTCAGAGAATAATAGCAGCATGTGATTATAAAGCTCATTTTAAAAGGTTTGCTACCAGTATTTCATTACTTTCAGGACCATTTGCTTGCTCTTTGTGCCGTCAAGGGTCTTTGTGCAGTCAGAATGTGGTTGTAGCAGAAGACAAGATAAAAGGCATTTCTTTTAGAGGGCATAAAGGGCCTGCCTTAGATCCAGCTTTATAGGAGGAAGTGTGGTATGAGGCCAAGGAAACATCAAATTTGTTGTTCTTGTTCTCTGGATTAACCATTTGGTGAAAGTCAATCACTGTGGAAAGATGTGACCATCAACCAAAAGCTGATGAAATTAGTATATTTATAGGTATTGGTGCAAAGTTTGGATAAAGCAAAATGCTAGCACTGGGGAAAAATGCAGCTGTGTCACAGACTGGCAGGTCTTTGAAGTGAGCGCAAAGTTTGGAGAGCTGCTCCACAAAAATGCTTAGCTTGTGCTGAGATTATTGGCAATGATTCTCATCAAGGTTAGTGTATTTCAAGAAGTTTGAGCTTCTCAGCTTTGTAAATGTTGTGGGATATTCAGTGACCTAAAGTGCTTTGCTGGGGTTGTTTTTATTGCTGCTTAGCACTGAGACTGGTACAACCCTTAACCTCTTGGTGGGCTGCTGGATCCATAATGGAGGAATGGACTGCAATCAGCCAGCAGCATCCAGGTGTTTTGCTTTGACAAACTCACTTCTATGCTGTGCGGAGAACAGACTCCACAACC
>VXBZ01012834.1:35049-55156 GCA_013399135.1 Heliornis fulica | reverse complement strand
ACGGCGGATGGCGGGTCGTCTCTCTCGCAGCTTCGCTCCGCTCTGCCCAGGGCCCATCCAGCGCCATTAAGCTGAGCACGACCTTTCCCCACCTCCCCCTGCCCCGCTGCCCCGCGACGCGTCGCGGGGGGGGGGNNGGGAGCGGGACGCCGCGGAGTCCCGACCGCTGGCCTAGGTGTTGGTGGCGGGGCTGGGGGTAGCGGGGCTGGGCGGCATCCCTGGCGCCGGAGCCACATCCCCTGTGTGGGAAGGTCGCGGAACATGTGGGTCAGTGCGGTACCTTCGGAGAAGGGGGTGGGTGCGGGGCGTGCCTCCCCAGGCGGGATCAGGCGGCCAGTGGCAACCTTCTTGGTAGCAGTTTATTATTAGCCGGTTATACATAACACTGCATGAGCTGCACGTCTTCTTTCCCCAATTCCCCTTACGTAGACTTGAATGGAGATCACCGAACAAAACTGTATCCTTCCCCTGTCGTGGAGCCATTGTGAGGGAACACAGTGGGAGGACATCTTTCCACTGGGCCACATGTTTTTTCAGCGGAGTATCCAAAGCCTTTAGGCTGCGTAACATAGCTCTTGCCTCCTACACGCATGCAGATGCCAAAAGATCCCTAAGTGCAGATATCTACAGGTAAAAATGGCAGCGTTCTGTGGCACGCTTCCCCCTCACGAGAGAATTTATTTCTGTGAAAAAAGCATGTGTAGATATCAGTCACATGGAGACATGTCATTCAAGCCACCAAAACAACGTCTGAGAGAGCAAAACCCGGCTCATTTGGTAGCTCATGTCTCTCTCAAGGCTTTTCCCAAAGCACACAGGCACAGTGGCATGTATGGGGAAGAGGTCTTCTCTCGAGTTGAACCTCCTCCCCAGAATGTATCTGAGGGACTGTGTCAGAGCCTGGTGCTGACGCTTCTTGGTTCAGTGGGAAAGCCCTTTGTGAGAATTCCTGGGAACCATCAGCTGCAAACTTCAAAGTACAGATTCCAGTTTCTCCTTTGGGATTTAATTCTTGCACGTAGCTTATGTCTCTTACTGGTCTCAAACATCCTCATGAACTGAAGAAATCTCTTATGTCTTCAGTAATGTCCATGTGACAGAGATCACTGCAATATTTCCCTTAACATTCTTCAGTCTCACCTGGATCTGTGTCTCCATAGCATATCAAAACATGTAGTGCCTCCCTTTCCTGCCTTTCCCATATCCTACACACACACATAAACTGCCAAGGGCAATATTATCCTGTTAGCTGGCAAATTGTCTACACTCCTTTTATCAATATCTATGTGTATCTCAATAGAAGCATTAATACTTGTGCCCTCTCCTCAAACTCTGGTCAATTAAAGAGCAAAGGTACATCTAGTAACATCCAATCTCCAGTCCAAGATGTGGTTAAGCAGTCATACTTAATCACACAGGTATTTCTTGCTGTGCCTGGAAGCATTTTTATGGTCTGGTCTGTCATGTGGAATCTGGTACTAAAAAAAAGAAACAAAAAAGATTTATAAAATCAAACTATTACAAGTATAAGTGCATATATGTATTTATATATATATAAATAAATATCATACAAATATATGTAGGCATACATGGAAATATAGAAGAACATCTATATATTAAAATGATATCATTGAATTAATGTAATTCAGTTGTAATTGAAAATTCACTTTTCCTGCAAAATGGCTTAAATACAGTCATTAATGGCACAGTTATTTCACTTTCAATATTAAAACAACTTTTGGTTATTCAGTATATGCTCATTCTGAATGGTGAAGGCACATTGGACACGAGGGACCTATTTATACCATTAATTGAGGTATTTTCATTGACCTTATATTATGAAGGTGTGTGTTAAGGGTGATTGCACATATGTGTTTCTATTCTCTATGGGAGTCACATATAAATGTAGTAATAGTGCCTGATGCCTGCTTCACTGTTTTGCTTCAGTAGAAGCTTTATCTGTTTTGAGTTCTAGGGGTTGGACTGGGAGAAAGTGGGAGTTTTACTTAGACTCCTCCACCTAATGAGGTTTGTTCTCAACTATTCTTATGTGGCAGCCTCAGTTTTCCACTCCAGCCTTCCTGGAGTAATTGGGAGGATTATTCAGACCTATTTTGGGAAATCAGTGTTTTTAAGTGCTAGGTTTGTGCTCTAGGATGTGGTTGGAAGGTATCATCCCAGCATGAGTAGAGGTTTGTTTTCTTGCTGCATAGTGTATCTGGTTAGTTTTTTGTAGAATCACTTAAATATATAGTATATGTATTGCCTTTCCAGGACCAGGTAGATTATAGATCTAGACAAAGGGTAGTATACTTGTATTATTTTTACCTTTGAATTTGCATGTAGTGGATTTTGGACTCAGAATTTGGGAGGTTTGAATTAGTAAGAGAAAGCTTGTAATCAGTCATGTTTATTCACCATAGAAGGGCCAGTGCAGGATTGTGCCCCGAGCTTGCTTAGGGCCTTTTTTCCATTCCAGTTCTAAACAAGCCACATGATTTCTTCGTCTCCTGCAGGGTCATTTTACTGTGATATAGTTAGATGTCATAGTTTACATGTTTAGTGATGTGTGAGTTGACATTTTATTTCCCAAATACTAGTTTTCTGCTGATTTATTCCTGGGGAATAGTAATTGTGAGGGTCTTAAGAGAACGACTCCATATGTGTAAAATTGAATTGGAGACACATAAATCTTTCAGTCTAATAGAGGACACCAGAAATCATAATGATAATGATATGATTAAGATTTCCTAGGGTATGAAAAAAGCTGAAAAGTGATCATAAAAGGCTAAACTGATATCAATTCACCTTCTCTCCAGAGGCACCCACTGCCACCTCGATGTCATGCATGTGCTTTGTGTTGCAGGGCATGATAGCAATTATGCAGTAAGTGCTGCAGCTGGATTCTGCCTCTGATAATATCCACCAGTCAGGTCTTTATATTGGTGTTAATTACCCCATCAGAGTTCCCAGAGACCTGCCTGGTTACTCTCATCATCACTTGGACTCGATTTTAGTAAGTGTAAATAAGGTTTTCCCTGAGGTTTCTGGACAGTTAAGACAGCAAAATCCAGCTGGGAACTTGTAGGTATTTGAGTGCCAACTGAAGTCCCACTGCAGCTTGATTACTGTCAGTAACTGAATTATGCAGACTGAAGAATGCAGGCATGCACAGATGTCTGGATGCATTGCAAGTGTACCTTTGACCACAGTTTAGAAGTCTCCTAATATTGGCTGTTCTGACTAGTATGATGAGGTCTCTCTTGCATGGGTTTAAATGAGGAGAAAGCTCGAGCCTGTTAAGCTCAAGATTGCTCTTAGTTTCTTTCTGGTGATGTCTGATTTTCTCTCAGGCCTTTGCATCTAAACCTGCAACAAACATGTTTTGTGAAGTGACATAAAACATTCAAAGAAATTAATAGTACTCTTGGAGGCTGGGGGAGGAGAAACTAGAGATGTTCACACTGGATATCAGGACAAAGGTTTTGGCCATGAGGTGCTTTGGCCATTGGATGGATTTTCCTCGAGAGGGTGTGCTGGGTTCGTTCTTTGAAGTTTTCAAGACCAAACTGGATAAAGCCCTGGATAGCCTGGTCTAATAGCTGACCCTGCCACAAGAAGTGTTGATGTCTTCTAACCTGAATGATCCTGTGACCCCATGCTTAGGATCCAAAACCTGTGTGGTGGTTTGACACCCTGGCTGGAGGCCAGATGCTCAACAAAGTTGCTCTGTCACTCCCCCTTTCAGCTGGACAAGGGAGAAAATACATATTGAGAGGTTCAGGAGTCAAGGACAGAGAGAGATCATTCTGCACTCAATGTCACTGGCAGACAAACAGATTCAACGTGGAATAAAGGAAACTATCACATTTATTACACCACACTACACACACAGTGAAACCTGAGTCAGATAATGAGAAGTACAACCAGATCTTCAAACACATCCCACCTGCTCCCCTGCTTTGCAGACTTAACTTTATTCATGATTTTCTCCCCACCAGGGGGAGTGGGATGGGAGGTTTCAGTCAGTTCCTCATCAGTTGTTCTCCTTCTTAGGGAGTGTGTGTGGGGATTCCTCACACTCTTCCCCTGCTCCAGCGTGGGCTGACACCCGTGGAAGATGGTTCTCCACCAATTTCTCCAACGTGAGTCCTTTCCCACGGGGCTTCATCACTGCACCAGCTGTCCTAGTGTGTGTCACTTCTGTGGGGTGCAGTTATAAAATCATAGAATGTCTCTCAGTCCCAGACTGCTTCAGCTTGGTCCCCCAGAGAGTCACAAGCTCCCTTCAGCAAACCTGCTCCAGTGTGGGTCTCTTTCTCTCCTTCTCTCCGTGGGCTGCAAGTGCCACCAGGGACTTGTTCCAACACAGGTCTCAGAATCTTCTGTATGTCTCCACCTGCTCCATCACGGGGCCTCCCCACAGGCTGCAAGTGGGTCTCTGCTCCCTGTCATCTTCCATGGTCTGCGGGGGGACACCTGTTCCACCAAGGTCTTCTCCACAGGCTGCAGGGAAACCATTCTGGCAGCTGGAGCACCTTCTTCCCTGCCCTTCTTCCCTGACTTTGGTGCCTGCAAAGTTTCTTGCGTTTTCTCACTCCCTTTAGTGACAAAAAGTGGCTGCTTGTGGTTTTTTGACTCTTAAATGTGATTTACAGAGGTGCTATGACTGTCACTGATTGGCACCTTGGTCAGTGACAAAGTCTGGCCTTGAGTCCAGCTGGTATTTACTCTGTTGAACCTAAGGAAAGCTTCTAGCTGCTTCTTGCAGAAGCCACCTCTGCAGGCCTCCTCTCCTCCACCAGAACCTTGCCCCCCAAAACCACAATGACCTGGAATGGTTGCCTTTCTGAGCCAGGTAAGCCCTGTTGCACTAGTCCTGTTCTGCCACAGGACCCCAGTCTTCTGTGTCATTAGCACATTCCCATACCTTCTCCCTATTAGCACTTTCCTGTAATTACTGAGAGTATCATGTTCCACAAACTCAGGGAATGGTTTGAGTTGGAACAGACCTCAAAGCCCATCTAGATCCAACCCCCAGCCATGGGCAGGGACACTCTCCACTGGATGAGGTTGCCCAAAACCACATCCAACCTGGCCTTGGGCACTGCCAAGGAGAGGCCAGCCACAGCTTCTCTCAGCAGCCTGTGCCAGGGCCTCACCACCCTCACAGGGAAGAATTTTTTTCCCCTAATATCTAATCTAAATCTACTCCCTGTTAGTTTAAACCCATTATCCCTTGTCCTATCATTGCACTACCTGATTAAGAGTTCATCTTCAGCTTTCCTGTAGGCCCCCTATAGGTGCTGCAAGGCTGCCATAAGGTCTTCCTGGAGCTTTCTCTTCTCCAGGCTGAACAAGCCCAACTCTCTCAGACTGTTTTCATAGGACAGGGGCTCCAGCCCTGTTATAATCTTTGTGGCCTCCTCTGGACTTGATCCAACAGCACAATGTCTTTCTTTTACTGGGGACCCCAGGGCTGGATACAGTATCACAGGTGGGGTCTGGTAAGAGTAGAGAAGAGGAGAATAACCTCCCTTGACCTGCTGGTCACTCTCTTTTGATGCAACCCTGGATAAAGTTGTCTTCCTGGGCTGCAAGAGCACATTGGTAGCTTCTCATCAGTCAACACCCCCAAGCCCTCCTCAGGGCTGTCCTCAATCCTTTCTCCACCCAGATTTCTTAGGATTGTGCTGACCTATGTGCAGTTTGGTGAGACACTTGGCCTTAATGAACTACATGAGATTTACATGGGCCTGTCTTCCCCAGCTTGTCAAGGTTCCTCTGGATGGCATCCCTTCCCTCCAGTGCCTGCACCACACAGCTTGGTGTCTCACTGGATGTGCTATAGCAAATGTAAGTGAATGTCTCATAGCATCCACACAGCCAAAGACCCACCCACTTCACTTCTATTCAGCCACTTCAGATTCAGTAGAGGGGGAGCAGGGTATGAGACTGAAGGAGAAAGAGTAAGCAGCTGGAGCAAGCACTTCTCCTTACTCATTCCCAGACACATTTGAAGGTGTGTGAAGTGAGATCTGGTACAGCAAGTGTGGCCCAAGGAGGACACTGATTCATGACATTAAGGGTGTATGCATTTACTTGCATGCATATAGGTGGAAGGGGAATGAGCATAGAGCTCTGTGTAGAAACCTCCACTTTATAGGCAATATAAGACTGGGAATAAATGAGGAGCATCTGGATGTGTAGTTCCTCTCTTTTTTTGGGGGTAGACAAGCAGAAATGAGGGACAAAGCAACACCTTTCCTTCCAGATCAGACTGCTTAGTGCTTGGTCTCACATCTTTACACCTACTCCTTCCCAGTCTGGCCTTTTTCCTTTTGAACAGTTCTCACTCTGTTCATTTAAAAAAAAATAACTAAAGAGCTCTGGGATAAGAAGATATTTCTGCCAGTAATGATCTGAATAGAGACTGTCTCCTGGGCCTAACAGGCAGTTTGTCATGAATTGTGAACAAACTGATGATCTGTTGGACACCACAGCCTTGGCAGGATTCTGAAATAGGTTAGTGGTTTCAAAATTGTGGGGATGGTTGTGTAAGCTGGGCTTGGGTAAGGAAACCACACTAAAAATCATGTGTGGGGTAAGTGTATCAGCAACAGTAGTGAAGAGAGCAGCCATTGGCATGTTACTGATTAAGCTTAGACACTGGGTTTTGTTTTGGGTGGTTTTTTTTTTTTTTGTTGTTGTTGTTTGCTTGGTTTGTACTTTTTGTTATTTCTTTGTGGAAAACACAACAGATGAGATTTTGAAGAACTGAAGGACAACATACTGACTTTGTGAACTCTTAATGCACAGTAATATGAGAGAATTATGAGAGAAATTACGAAGGAGCTTATGAGAAAATGGAAGTAATGAATAGTCTTTCATTGCTATCACAGAGCTGGAAGTCTGACATGTTTTGAAGCAGAAAAAAAGTGAACTAATCAATAAGTATTTTTTGTCCATTTTCTTGGGAGGAAATAGGAGAAAAATAATTTTCAGCTCATTTAATAAGGATATGCTCTCCAACAGCAAACAGCCATGGTTTTAGAGTGATAGGACAGCCAGTTCAAGATAACTTGCAGTCACAAGTTTTTAAGCAGTTGGATAAAAAGGTCAAAGCTTAGTTTTTCATTAAGTCTTGAAATAGTGAGAAAGATCTGGAAGTGAAAAGCTGGGATTTTATCACAACTGCTAAAGTTCTATGAGGTGGCCTACCTGTGCAACCTACTCTAGGGAACCTGCTTTGGCAGGGGGGTTGGACTTGATGATCTCTCCAAAGAACTTAGTACCACATGATTCTTAGACTAATAATATATAAATATGTTATATTTTAAGTGCATCAAAATTCAATAGATAGCAAGGTTGTAATAAAGGTGATCCTGCTTTTAGCAGGGAGGTTGGACTAGATGATTTCCAGAGGTTCCAGTTGCTAGAATCCTGGGTTTTCATCCTCCTAGAGCTGGAGATAGCCAGCTTGGTGAGAAATAGGGAACTGAGAAAAAGGGCTCAGATTTTAGTAGGTCTTGGGATGGGAAGTGTACAAGTCAAGATGTGAGAAGTTCAGCCAGAATCTTCACAACAAGTTCTGGAGGAGTCAGAAGCCTGGCATGTACAAAGATGTCAGTCCCTCTCTCATTGTATAGGAGACAGGAGTCAGAGGTCCTGTGAAAAGACTTGTGCCTTCTACCTGATGGAGGCATGATGGATCTAGCTGATGTTCCCAGTGGTCCATGGAATTAGCCCAGGTAGAAAATGGCTACAAGGGCTCCTCATCCTCTCCTGGCAGTGAGTGATCCTACAACCATGTATCACCTTTTAGGTGAAAGGGGGAGGAAGTTGAGCAATGGATGAGTGAATGTGTAGAGTAGGAGAAGCTGTTGACTCTGTTGAGGATGGAGAAGCCTTACAGGGAGACCTGGACAGATTAGAGAGCTGGAAAATCACCAACAGCATGATGTTAAACAAGGACAAGTTCCAGATTCTGCACCTGAGAAAGGGCAACCCTGGCTACACATACAGACTGAGGGATCAGATGCTGGAGGCCAGGCATGCTGAGAGAGATTTGTGGGCCTTGGTCAACAGCAAGTTAGACATGAGCCAGCAGTGTGCCCAGGCAGCCAGGAGGGCCAACCATACCCTTGTGTGCATCGACATGGCACCGCCAGGCGGACCAGGGAGGTGATTGTCCCACTCTACACTGAGCTGGCAGGGCCTCACCTTGAGTACTGGGGCAGTTTTGGGTGCCACAGTACAAGAGGGACATAAAACTATTGGAGAGTGTCCAGATGACAACAATGAGGATGATGAAGGGTCTGGAGGGAAAGTCTAACAAGGAGAGGTTTAAGTCCTTTGTTTTTATTTCATCCTAGAGAAAAACAGGCTGAAGGGAGACCTCATCGTGGTCTATGGCTTCCTGATGAGGGGGACTAAAGGANAGAAGCATCTGGATGATGCACTGAGTCTCAATGCTCTGACTTGGAGAGTCTTTGAGAACTTGCTCTTCCCTGTGTTGAGCCAGGAGATGGACATGATGATCCTTATTGGTCCCTTCCAGCTGAAGATATTTTCTGATTCTGTGATTCTGTGAACCATTTTTGGGATCCCATAGCTTGGGTCTTCACAGAGGAATGACAGCAAAAGCCTCATTCTTAGCTCAGCCTGGCTGAGTTGGAGGGTCCAGCCATGGCTTGAAGTGACCTTCTCTGGGGATGTGGAGGATGTCTGTTTTCTTTCAGTGAATGGGAGATGATGGGTCCACAAGTATCTCTCCAGTCCACAAGACAAGAGCTGTCAGTGGAAAGGGTTTGGGTTTCTAGGCAGCAGTGCACAGAAGAAGGAGGCATGAGAGAGAACATTTTTTCCTCATAAACAGGTCTCTTCCTCCCTGTGGGGTTCCCTCAGGTGGTGTGGGTATCTGCACCTATTGTGACCACTTTTGTCCTTCACTGTTTTGAGGGCTAATGACTTTCCTTGGCCAGGAAGCAGTCCATTTAAAGTGTCCCAGGCCCTGAATGTCCCTTGAGGAGCTGTGGATATATAAGAAGATTCCTGATATTGTATGATCAAGGACTCCACATGTTCCATGCAGTGTCCTGCCCCCACTGTCTGGTTAGGGACTTTATGACAGAGGGAGTTGTCTTTTGCAACCCTGAAGGAGAGGACTGATGGAAGATTCTGGCTTCATCAGGGCAAGCAAAGGGAGGATAATAAGGAGAGCAGCATTGGGAAGGGAGGTGAGACAGAGTTTGTGTCACCTCTACACCCAACTTCTTGAGGGGTTTGAGAAGAATGACTAACAGCTTTCTGACAGCCCTTTACCCACTGCCTCCCATAAAGTGGCTTGTTTTGCCAGTGAAAAAAAACCTACTATGGCTTGGAGGTCATTGTCATGGCATATGGCATCACTGCCTCTGTAAACTCCCACACTTTGGTTTTTGGGGGAGGGTGGTGAGAGGGGGACAGCAGTCTTAGTGCCTTCTGCTTGGCTCTCACCATTCCTGCTGTTCCAAAACCAGCTGCTTGATGGGGACTGTGGCTAGACATACAGTGGCTGTGATGGAGAAGGATGGTACATGGTTGTATACTCTGGGGCTGCCAGTGATACCCAACACCTGGGGGCAGGGATAGGTAAGGATTGTGGAGCCCCCCATGTGCTGGTGCTTTAAGCAAGCTCTTGTTCTGCTTCTCCCTCTGCCTTGTCCTGCTGGCTGGGAAACAGTAGTAGGACAAAAGGTGTAGCACTAGAGCCTCACCTTGGCCCATTGGCATCACCTTGGTGGTGGTGCTGCTTGCCCCACAGAGAAGGACCAAGAGCATCCCTGGATTGAGAGAGGTTCATTGTGATCAGCTGGTTGACTCCCAAGGAGTATTTGGGATGGTTCTTCTTCCCCAATGGTAGAGATAAAACTATGGGACATAGATGCCACAACTAGTGGTAATCTTCTGATCTAGGACAGTTCTGACTTGACATACTGGCCTCAGAGGTTAAAATTTAAACACATGTGGAGAGCACCATGTGAAATTGCCAGTCTTCTGTAATGTTGGCTATAGGCTAGCAAAAAAAAGGAGCGTTACCTTGGTTTGTATTGATATTTTCATACCTACTGTGCTGAGTGAGGCCCATGGGGACACAGTCAGGACACTTCAGAGAAGCAGTGAAGTATGAGGTTAAACCCATCACTGTTGTTCAGCATGATACTTGTTCTGCAAATGATACAGAGCTTTGAGATTACATTTAAAAAATTGTGTTAATTGAATGGGCTTCATTTTGCAGTACTTCCTTAACTTAAATGGCATGTCTGCTTCTCAGAGCAGAACAGCCTGTGTCTAACATTAAGGAATTACAGAACGATAGGAGTTGGAGGGACCTCTGGAAATCATCTAGTTAAACCCCCTGCCAAGCAGGATCTTCTAGAGCAGGTTGCACAAGACAGCAACCAGAGGTTGTGCTGCCATTCCACAGGATTTAGACAGGCTGGAGAGCTGGGCAGGGACACATTGAATGAGTTGATACAAGTGTAGGGTCTTGTGTCTGGGGAGGAACATCCCCAGGGACCAGTATGGGTTGGGGACTGGTCTGTTGGAGAGCAGTGCAGGGGAGAGGGACCTGGTGGACAGTAAGTTGACCATGAGCCAGCAGTGTGCCCTCATGGCCAAGAAGGCCAGTGGCATCCTGGGGTATNTATAGGCTAGCAAAAAAAAGGAGCGTTACCTTGGTTTGTATTGATATTTTCATACCTACTGTGCTGAGTGAGGCCCATGGGGACACAGTCAGGACACTTCAGAGAAGCAGTGAAGTATGAGGTTAAACCCATCACTGTTTTTCAGCATGATACTTGTTCTGCAAATGATACAGAGCTTTGAGATTACATTTAAAAAATTGTGTTAATTGAATGGGCTTCATTTTGCAGTACTTCCTTAACTTAAATGGCATGTCTGCTTCTCAGAGCAGAACAGCCTGTGTCTAACATTAAGGAATTACAGAACGATAGGAGTTGGAGGAACCTCTGGAAATCATCTAGTTAAACCCCCTGCCAAGCAGGATCTTCTAGAGCAGGTTGCACAAGACAGCAACCAGAGGTTGTGCTGCCATTCCACAGGATTTAGACAGGCTGGAGAGCTGGGCAGGGAGAAATTGAATGTGTTGATACAAGTGTAGGGTCTTGTGTCTGGGGAGGAACATCCCCAGGGACCAGTATGGGTTGGGGACTGGTCTGTTGGAGAGCAGTGCAGGGGAGAGGGACCTGGTGGACAGCAAGTTGACCATGAGCCAGCAGTGTGCCCTCATGGCCAAGAAGGCCAATGGCATCCTGGGGTGGATTAGAAGGGGGGTGGCCAGTAGGTCAAGAGAGGTCCTTCTCCCCCTCTGCTCTGCCCTGGTGAGACCTCACCTGGAATATTGTGCCCAGTTCTGGGCCCCTCAGTTCTAGAAGGACATACAACTCCTGGAGACAGGGCCACCAAGGTGATTTTTGTAAGATTCTTCTCTGCCTAACTCTCCAGCCTGCCCAGACCTTGCTGGATGGCAGCATGGCCTTCTGGCATGCCAGCCACTCCCCCCAGGTTTGTATTATCATCAGCAAACTCACTGAGGGTACACTCTGTCCATTTGTCCCAGTTATTGACGAATATATTGAACAGGGATAGACCCCTGAGGAACATCACTTGTTCCAGGCCTCCAGCTAGACTCAGTGCTGCTGATCACAACCCTCTGTTCTCTGTCTTTCAGCCAATTAGCCTCTGTTCATCTCTTTGTACTTCAAGGACATGGTCTACAGCCACTGTTAGTATTGGTGTGAAGGTTTTTCTACTAAGGAGAAAAAAATTTGGTGTTAGAGCTTTCTTCATATTTCCTAGCCAGCTGTAAAAAGGGACCTATGAGACAGTCTGGAAAAGTTTAGATGACCAAAATCGAAAGCAAAGATCCTGAGAACTGCTCATCTGATTCCTGATCCTACAGACACCTCAGAGCTGTAGGAGTTTTCATTTTTGATCACAAATTTCAGAGTTAATCTGTTTTGTGGAGACAAAGTAATTTCTGTGCCTTGATGAATACCAAGCTGTTCATCCCTCTCATCCATGAAAACACTTCTTTCTGTTCATCTTCTGTGGGTGAGTCTGTTGGTAGGTGGCAACAGGAGCTAATTTCTAGATTTCCTCACACAGTACAAACTGGAACCTGTATACATTCATGTGAATAACTCAGATTGTTTTCTCAGCTTTATGTGGGGGAATTTGAAAGCTTCCATCTGAAATTCACCTCAGGGACAGCTGACCTGACATGGGCTTACAGGGACAGCTGACCTGACATGGGATTATTCCTTTTCTTGGTGTTTTTTTGGGTAGCTTTGAATGGCTCTCTGTAAAGCATGCAGGGAAGAAAATGTGTCTGTGAGGATGCTATCCATCCATCCATCCATCCATCCATCCATCCATGTGTCCTTCCCAGTAGCTTCAATTGCTTTTATTTACCATATTTGACAGGATGAAGTTGTGTTTGACAAAGATATTAAAGTCCCACGAGCATCATGAAAATTGATATCAGGGAAGGAATTTAAAGACTGGTCATAATTATTGCAATTACATTTGTTGCTTTCTTAGGGAAAAAGAATGGAAAATAATAATTGAACCATTTCCTCTAAATATTGGCCTTTACTGACATTAACATTGGCTAGCATTATCAAATGATGTGTCAGAGTAAAACTACCTCAAAGTAAAACTGAAGAAACAGAAGAAAGTTTGCTAACAGTGGATAATAGCAGGGCTGGAAAATCACCATTTTATAAAATATGTTTCTTATGTTAATTGGCATGATACATCAGAAAGCAATTGACACAAAACCATTTGGTATATAGTGTATATCTTCACCAGCATCATGTCAGGAAGGAAAAAACAGAATTTAAGACTCTAAAACTGTATTAATGATTTAGTGCAGAACAAAGTAAAGAAGACAAATTAGAGAAGATGTTAGCACCCAGCACAGAAAGGACAACAAAATAGATTATTGAAGTCTTCTCCATAGATGATTCAGGCATGTACCTTGTTAAATGAACAAAATAAAGGCACAGGTACCATGCATAGAATGAACAAATAAACAGTGGTAATAGGAATTGAGAAAATGTCAAGAGGAAAAACCAAAGAGAATGGACTTGTTTAGATTGACTAATAAGTAATTTAAAACAAGACAAATTTCCTGGGATCAAAGAAATGCAAAGAAAATGAAAATATGTCCAAATAAAAAATTCTGTGTCTCCATGATAAATTAAAGGATGTTGCAAAATGAGCTACTGAAACAGGAAAAAAAAGGTAATAATATTAGATCAGCAGGGTGTGATAGAGTCATCTGTATGGCCTATTGGATTTTTCCAATGCATTAATCAAAAAGGTCATTATCTCATAATGCTAGGGAATGCTTAGTACACACATTTTCTGAGAGCCTAAAGTTATGATGCTTAAAACCCACCCTGCAACCCAAAATTAAACCAGGAATTCTCTTTCCCTCATCATTTTCCTACTTTGAATGTTTGTCATCTTTACTGTTTAGAAAGGCCTGATTTAAAAGGAAATCTTGATATTTATTTTTTACCTTAATAGTGAAAGAGAAAGAGTGATATTTCCTTCACCAAAGGCTTCAAGGACTTGAGTTGGAACATTACTTCAGTTGTGATGGAGACATTTTTCTGATGCCTGTTTGTCAGAAGGGTTTTTTTTAATCAAAATTTGGTTAAAAATACAAAGTATCCATGATCTCCTAAGTGTGGCTTAATGTATTTATGTATTTCAACTGCTTTGGTTTTATCTCATTGCTTCATGTAATTAATAATTTGGTTTTATCTCATTGCTTTTCTATTTGTTCTTCAGTCATCTGGAATTAATGATGTTAAAAAACCCCAAACCAAATAATATTTTTGTTTAAATCAAGAAATCTTTTAAAAGTTCAATGAAAATGAAAGACCTCTTTATCCTTCCTGTACATTCCATACAGAAACAATGACAAGGAGGTCACAAACCCAGTTATTGCTCAACTTCCATCATCTCATTTCAGAACATTTCAATGAGATATTCCCTAGCATGTGTTTGTAAAAATCTGACTTTATAATTAGTTTTATGGCCCACTCCTCTTTTAAAATGTTTATCAGCTCTCTATGGAGAGGAGCAAATACTGTTGTATAAGAGGTGATTGATGATAAAATAATAAATGGAATTAGCAGAAACTGGACTGGAAGATGGATAAGAGAAAAGAAAAAATATTGGATAAGAAATATACTATTATAAAAGAGAAAGACAACATACTAATTGAAGGGAGAAAGAGGTAGCCAGGAGGTTGGATAAAAACAATACCAGAATATGATGTATTGCTCTCAGTTTCTCTTTTCCCACTTAGCTGCTCATACTTCTTTCTAATTTTCTTATTTTCTTTTTTCCTTCAATCTATGAGAGCAGAACTTAATCTTTTGTGTCTCCTGATTAATGTTGCTTTTGCTGTTTCTTGCAGAATTAAAAAAAATCCACTAACCTTTATCCATCCAACTTTCAGTAAGAGGAAACAACATCACCTCAGACTCAGAGATAATTAGAACTCAAATATTTCTTTTCCAGCCAGTGTGTGATGCTGTAACTCTTCATCAGATCTTACCACACTTAAAAGCTTTACAGATATTAAAGAGTTATATTCTCCCACTATATTTCTTTCTGTGAAGCTGTTTAAACCAATAATTTTCAATAATTTATCAGGCTAAACTCATTTATATGCCCTCACTTGCTCCAGCTGATGTTGCTCACTCTGGTCTCTTCAAGCTTGACATTTAGACCTCTATCATGAAACACATGGACCATGTCTGTCGTGCCAGAAAATAGTTATAAATGAAGTTTAACTAGAAGACAAGTCAAATTGTACAATGTAAGTACAGGGCATGATCAGACAACCATATTGTTCAGCAAACCTGTTTGCAGGCTACCAGTCCATTTTATACCTTTTTTATTTTCTCACCCTTTTTTTTTCTTTCCCCAAACCACCTAGATCCCATTCCCCGTCCCCACACCTTTTTCCTTGTGTAGGTTCTTCTCCTGAACATCACATAAATTTAGTGTAATCCCAAATGCTCTTCTCCTGTGTCCCATAATGGATTGTATACCCCTAAGCAGTAACTACCCTTCCCAGTTATGAGACTCTTTCTGAATGCCTCTCCCCTGCCTGATTTTAATGGGCTTCCCTGAAGACCCTGGAACTGAGGATTCCTTGGGAGGGGCCCAGACAGGTTGTCCCTTCCTCTGAGTCCATAATGTGCTTCTTGAGATGGGCCTTTGGTGGGCTGATGGGTCCTAGGATGGGCCTTGGAGCAGCCCAGCAGGGTGATGGTTTGGCTTCTCCTCCTGCTGTCATCTCCCTGTGCTCTTTTGTGGGTGTCCAGACAAGCTTTGTCACATAACCTAAGATACCCTGAAAAGAAATGGGATGTACCCATATCTGCAGATGGGAACCAGGTGATCTGATGAGAACATAAGCACAAATTTAGCTCTACACTCACAGCTCATGAACTGATCATATTTAATACCAGTCATGATTAGAAGTAAATAACTGAGCTCAGTAAGGCATGTGCTTGTCAAGAAAATCAGCCTTGAAAAGTGGTCTTTTGCTATGCTCATCACAGCCCTGTCCTGCCTCCTCCTGAAGCCTAGCTGTCTTTTCTCCATGCTCACATTTGTCACACACTGTAGAGAAATCTTCATTTTCTTCTACAGGGCTACGACTCAAGGAACAACAGCTGTACTCAACCTAGTCAGAAGCATGTAGAGGATACTGTTAAAGGACTTGGTTCTAATTATCCTGATGAACAGAAGCACACTTCAGGTCTGAAAGGGGAAAACATGCCTTTGTTCTTTCAGAAAGAGACATCTTGCACAGCAGAAAATGAATGTGTGGTGAACACCTACTAATTTAGCATTTGCTTTTTGCTGGTTTTTTTTTTTGTCTTGCCTCATCTAGCCTTTTTAAGGGAACAAATTTTTTTTTTTTTTCATTTTTAATTCCACCTGATGAGCAGCTTCCCACCTCTAAGGGCCTACAGGCTTCCTGCAGGCCTGTGTAGTGTAGAGCACAGCATCTCCTGCCTCAGAAGATTTTTATCCAGAAAGTGCAGGGATGAGCCAGTGTCAACGTGCCAGAGCTGCTAGAATGAGCAGAGGGGGTTGCATATGTCTGTAGAGGAGAAACTTGCTCTAAAGAGTAAATAAAAAGATACGAGTTAATGAAAGTAGAACCATTCACATTGATGGCATGCATGTGAAATAGACTAGATACTGCTAAATTGATCCCAGGAGCAGATGATCATTTTGGGAGCTGTATTTCTTTGCTGGTTCCAAAGGGCTCAGGTTTAAACACAGTGAAACTTTTCCTCTATGACATGGGAGCAAATAATTTTTAACAAGAGTTTGAGGATATCACAAAGGCTGGTGGCACACTACATTGCTAACTGGACGGAGCAGTCACACAGAGTGGTCCTTGGTATTTGGCTGTTTAACATGTGTGACTTTGCATTTAGTTTCACTTCTAGTACAATTTAGCCTTATCTATTTTTAAAATATTTGTTAACTCAAATTTATATTTTCTATTTTATTAATATTTAATTTTACCAATCCTTTAAGTTGTCTTAAAGTGCATGTAAAATCAAAAGGGACAGACTCTGCTTTTGAATGGGTGACAATTACATGAAGCTATGCAAAGTGTGTAGTGACCCAAGTGAACAAGCAGCTGAATGTGAGAATCTACATGGCACAAGGTTGTGGCACAATGGGTTCATGTGGAGAGAAACAGCAAGTAACTATTTTTAGTTTTACAACCATTACTGTCTGTGTTTATGTCCACTTTATTTCAAACAACTGAAAAATTTGGGAAGCCTTTTAAAAAGAGACACAGATTTACCAAGAGTAAATAAGGAAACCTAAAGATCTCAGTCTGTTTAGTTTGTTAGAAAGAAAAGCAAGTGTATGAATAACTTTCCTGAAATATAATGGCAGGTATTAAATCTTAAATGGCAGGTCTTTAATCTTGCTGAGAACAGCAAAGCAAGGTACCTGCAGCTCTAAGTTGACATCAGACCAACTTATAAAGGAGAAAAGCTTTTTAAAGTGATAGTAGTTTAATATTGAAACAGGATATCAAAAGAATTGGTTCTTTCTCAGTTACACTTCATGAGTAGTTTTTTTTGGGGGGATCTGTTCTTTAGCTTGAGAAAACCACAAATGACTGGTTCATATGGAGATAAGTGAAATAATAGTACATGATGTACAGGTGGGGTGGTCTGTTAAAATCAGAAGGTCTGATTTAAGGCTGTTGTGGCCTTAAACTTGGTGCTTCACCTGTATGTTGAGCTTACATGCCTTAAGACTGCTAGAGCAAATTGCAGTGGCTTTCAGAAGCCTGACTAGATGTGTTCCCACAGGAAATGAAGTGATTGCAGTAGACTGGAAGGGGCTGAAAGATGTGGACCAAATCAATATGGACAGCAGCAGTTCACTGCATGGCAGCAGCTTCCATCGACCTTCTACTGAGGTGAGTCCCTGTCCCAGACCCACTTACCCAGGGTGATCAAAAAGCTTCAGTTCCTTCAGTTGCAGTTCAGAAATGAGTGTTGTGTGTTACTAAGGCATCATTTGGGAGAGGATCAGACTGTACTCAAGGATCAGACTTTCATACCCATGCAGTTTGGCTTGCATTGAAAAGAATTAGAGTCAACCATCATGGTTGGAAAAGGCCTTCAAGATCATGAGGTCCAACCATCAACATTATACCACTGTAACCTGTAAACCATCTCCTGAAGCACCATGTCTACCTGGTTTTGGAACAGCTCCAGGGATGGTGATTCCACCAACCCCCTGGGCAGCCTGTTCCAGTGGTTTGCCACTCCTTTGGTGAAGACATGTTTCTCAATCTTCAATCTGAACCTCCCTTGGTGTATCTCAAACCCATTCTCTTTTGTCCTATCACTAGTTATTAGGGAGAAAAGGCCAACCCACCTCACTACAACCTCCTTTGAGGTAGTGATAAGCCTCTTCTCTAGGCTGAACTGTCCCAGCTCCCTCAGCCTCTTCTCATAAGACCTCCTTATCAACCTAGATACCCTTCTCTGCACCATCTCCAGCACCTCAGTGTCCTTCCTATACTGTGGCACCCAGAACTTCACAGACTACTTGAGGTGCAGCCTCACCAGGGCTGAGTACGAAGGTAAGATCACCTCCCAGGTCCTGCTGGTCACACTGTTCCTGATACAGGCCAAGATACTGTTGGCTTTCTTGGCCACCTGAGCAAACAGATGGCTCATGTTCAGATGGGTGACAGTCAACACCCCCAGGTCCCTCTCTGCTCAGGCTCCCCAGCTGCTCATCCCCAAGTCTGGGGGTTGTTGTGGCTGAAGTGCAGGACCTTGTTGAAACTCATATAATTGGCTTTGTCCCACTGATCAAGCCTGTCTAGGTCTGTCTGTGGACTCCCTACCCTCAAGCAGATCTACATGTCCATTCAGCTTAGTGTCATCTGCAAACTTACTAAAGGTGCACTCTGTCCCTTCATCCAGATCATCAAGATGTTAAACAGGAGTGGCCCCAGCACTGAGCCCTGGGGAACACGACTCATGACCAGCCACCAACTGGATCCAACTCTATTAAACACATCTCTTTGGACCTGGCCATCCAACCAGTTTCTTCCACAGCAAAGTGTATGCACATCCAGACCATGAACAGCCCAGCTTCTCTAGGAGAATGCTGTGGGAAATTGTGTCAAAGGCCTTGCTGAACTCAAGGTAGACAACATCCACAACCCTTCCCTCATCCAATAAGCTGGTCACCCTGTCATAGAAGGATATTAGGTTAGTTGAGTCATTCCCCTCACAATATCCACAAGATATTTACAAATGAAAGTGCTTTTAACCTCTCGAGAGGAACAGAACATGGATAAAACTGTGACAGTTCTGACAAGCCTGTAGGCCTCCATTCCTTGAAAAATAGATTAATTTAAATATCCAGCACTATGCCTGGCCCAGCTTCTGCAGTAGAGCCATAAAATCTTTTGAAGAAACACATTTGTCTCCATTTTGATTTTTAGGGATGCATTCACTAGTAGCTTGCTGCCTAGTGATTTGGCATGCAGTATCTTTAGGGCTGCTTCAGTTGTTTTTTCTGAATTATTGCAGCTTCTGCACTCTTTCTCATCCATCATCAATCTACCTGAAGTTTCAGCTCTGTAAGGCTCAGGGTATTTTATTAATAAAAAGATAAAAGCTATTTGAAACACATAACACTTTAGGAATTGCCTGTAATGTTCATGAGTACCATTAGCAACATGCAGTTTGCAAAACCTTTCAAAATGATAATGTATAGGTATTTTTATTTCCTTATTATACCTTGCTGACTTGGAATGGAGCTTCAAGAAACTTGGAGTTTCATGGAATCCTGACAGAAATTGCAGGGCCCAACCTTGAATGGAAAAATCAGTTAAATCAAATGCAGATCTAAAAGTCAATGAGCATAAAATACACTTCAGTGATCATTCTGACTTAGGTGAATGGATACTATAGGTGTAATTGATTCTTCTAAATTTTCCTGACTGTCCAGATCCCCAAACCCAAGGTGTTGAGAGTGAGTCTTTGCAGCTGATGGAAGTGCACTATGGATTAGCTCTGTAGTGGCTGACACGGAAAAATAGATCTAGTTTGCAAGGATAAAGTGGGTCAGAATCGACAAAGTGAAAGACTGAGAGAAGATAATTTCAGCAGAAAATAATTATATAACTTGCTGTATGTCTCAAAACAGACAGGTAGTACAGCTCCTCCTTGTGTTAGCCTCAAAGTGATGCAACTCCCACGCAGGAATGCCAGTATTGCAAAGAGCTATTTGCTTTTCTCTGTCTCACTCTCCATATTATTTGCTATTGTAGCTTCAAACCATGATAACTACAGACACCATAATCAACATCAGGAAATGAAAACAGCTTGAAAGAAACATTTTTATTTTTTTAAATATATTTGGTTTATATATGGTTGTTGAATAGAATCATAGAATCACAGAATCATAGAATTTTTAAGGCTGTAAATGACCCCTAAGATCA
>VXBZ01012834.1:0-25439 GCA_013399135.1 Heliornis fulica | reverse complement strand
AAAAGAAAAGAAAAGAAAAGAAAAGAAAAGAAAAGAAAAGAAAAGAAAAGAAAAGAAAAGAAAAGAAAAGAAAAGAAAAGAAAAGAAAAGAAAAGAGAAAAGGGGAAAAGAGCAAGTGAATTTTCCATGACTTCTCCATAATCCAAAAGAGAAACAGATCTACCTTTGTCAGGAGCTTGACTGGAGAGAGCATGTCAGCCCATCCACACTTGGTACCTGGGTGAGCTTCTTAAGCTGAACTGGAAAAGCAGTTTGTGTCTTTGAAAGTGGAAAATGTTTTGTATAACCTGGCCTTCTCTTATGTAACAGGTCTGCAGCTTCTGTGTATCCTGTAGCAGAGAGAGGGGCCTGGAACCTACTGCACATTTCACAGAGAAGCTATTATTACCTAGGTACACCTGTTCAAGCATATGGAAGGCACTGCTGCTCCATGAGCAAAATTTGGCCTGCAAAGGTCTTTTATCTTGGTGAGAAGGGACGAGTTGGAGGGAACCAGCCAAATACTCAGGGCCCAAACTGAGCTTGTGAGGTTTAAAATAAGAAGGCAGTGTAACCTCAGTGTATTTGATTTGCAGTTACTCAGCAATTGAGCCCTGCTGTTCATTCTTATAAGTCCTTTGTAAAGCATATCTGCTCTACATAATTTTAAAAAAAATTTCTTGAATCAGAGGAGGTAGAAGATTCCTATTCCACCCCAAAGCCCTCGTCTTCAGTGGGAGCTTCTTGAGATTACTGTTCATGACCATGAACATAAACTGAAGTAATTGGAAAAGAACTCAGCTTTCACTGCAAAAAAAAACCAAAAAACCCAACAAAAAAAAAAAAAGCCCAACTTATTCCTTTTCCTGTGATTTCTCATTTCTGATCAGTTACACTGATCATAATTTTTTCTTATATATAAATCTTACGTTTTCTTTACAAGTCTTGTGAGGTCTCAGCAACTCTGAGGCTCTGGGATGGAGAAGTCAATCTGTTTCTTTGAGTTTCTGTGCCTCTAAATCATCATCTTCTGGGAAGCTGCTGACAATTCACCCACTTACTTTTCTCCCTTAAAGAAATTAACACTGCCTTTCAATGACAGGCATGCATGTTGCTGAAGAATGCAATTGCAACTTAAAATGGTTTAAACTGGTTGTGAAATACCTGTCTGAGAATAGACCTAGCTGGGGTATCAGGGAAGACATATTCCCCTTTTACTTTAGTAAAAGGTAGTTTTAGTTTTCCTTAGTTTTTAGTATGCTTTTATCTGATTTGATCTTTGTTGTTATTCCATGTTATTTCTGTTACTGTTCCCTCACCTTCCACAGGCTCCTTTGAGATTAACCCTTGCAATCAGGCAGGAGGAGAAAGAATTAATAAAACTAATGCATGGAATTAATAAAACTAACATGCACAAAACTTGTATGTGCTCAGTGATTACACCCCATGGCAACTAAAGCTACTGGTAAGTCTCCTGTAATTGCAAGAAGCAGAGCAACATGCAGAGGTGAAGCACAGCACACAGGCTGTGTCTGCTCTGTGCACTAGCAAGGAGAAGCCTAGCTAGAAAGACATTGAGAAAAAGGCTTGGCAAAAAGATCAAGAAAATCTTGACACCTTGTGTTTACATGACAGAAAGAAGCTTAATTGCAGACTCCATGTGCTCAGGTAGAGAATTGCTATAAAAGCTGTAAGCTCCAGGGTTTGTATTTATGGTATTCTTTAGTCCAAGCCATACTTCCTTCTATAAGACAGAGGGATACAGTATAGAGACCTACCTGAGTAGGTATTTGATTAACCACTGGCTTCTTTTTCATCATCTTTAAAGTACAGCTCACAAATAGCTTAATTATTCAGGATTATCATTTAAGAAATATACCAAAGAACAACTTAGTCGTTGTCCAAATGAAATTCATGTGAGTTCTGCTCTTGCTGGTAATCCAAAATATCTAAATTTAGCTCAGTATGCCTTAACTGTTGTATTGATAATTGCCTAGAAGGAGAAATAAACTAAAATAAATCCACCTCTAAATGTTGTAGAGAGCAAACCAACATTGACCTAGTGTGTATTATGCCATCTAATTTCTCCCAGATGGAATTTCCCCATGTTCCTGTTCTTACAACTCTAAACAACCTGGCATTTCCCTTATATAATTTGAATTAATTTTTTTCCAAAAGAAAAATAAAGGGGGAAAAAAAGTCCAGTGCAATACAGATATTACCAGCAGTTGGTGCCCTTATATCTGAAAAAAAAAATAATAAAAAAAGTAAAAAATAAAAAAGTAACAATTTTGTTTTTGATTCTCACCCCCTGTGACAATCTGACAGGGTAGATTTCCATGCCATGGCTCATGGAAAAAGAAAAAAAAAAACCAAAAACAGGGAAAATGTGAGTAAAGTTGTGTCTATCAGAACAAAATGTCTATGTGGGACAGTCAGTGGTCAGTGAAGCAGAGTCTTCTAGTCAATGTCAGATGCCTCTGTTGTATCATAGTCTTTTCTCAGGCTAAGTAGTGATGAACCTGCACAAGAGCAGAAGAGAACAACTGGACATCTGTGTCAGACCACTGTCTCTGTTGTCTCAAATCATCTCATGGAAACTGGTGAAGGCTGTCAGGGGCACTGTGCTCTCTCAGCAGCATAGCCAGCTTCATGAATTGACTGGGGTAGTGGTGAAGATACTCAGTTATTAAGTTAATCTGTGGACATGGAAGACCTGTGCTTAGAACTTTAGGGTCTATTTCCATCCTTGCACTGACATTTTTCCCCAGCATAAGCAGAAAAATGTGCTGTCTTTTTTCCTGGAAATCAAGAGAAGCTCCATCAGTGTTGGTCTGTCAAAAGAAAATAAATACATGATATATTTTCCCAGTGCAGATACACATTTTAAGAGGAAAAAAAAATGAGTCAGGCTGAGACTCTCTGAGAAAAGTATGTTTACTAAAACTGCGAAGATTTAAGAATGTTCTCAGTGCAGATACTGTAGAATCACAGAATGGTTTGGGTTGGAAGGGACTTTAAAGATCATCCAGTTCAAACACCCCTGCCATGGGCAGGACTTACCTTCTAGTAGCAGCTACAGGCTTCTAGGAAGAGGGAGATGGAGTGTTCTGTGCAAAGAATGCTACCAAGGATCTCCCTTATCTTCTTTGCTTTCTCTTAAGGGATCAAATGCCTATGCCAGCAAGACAAAAGCATCCAAAAAAGCTTTTCTCCATCGTGGAGACAAGATTATGCACCAAGATTGTTTTTTTTAATGGGATAAAGGCATCTAGTCCCAGTTCACTGACTTCCAGGACTCATTTTCACTGGTCATGGAAATCCAGTCATGAGTTGGAAGTCAAAAGGTTAAGAACCCTTTCCCAGAGCTCTGCCATGCTCCCATGATGCAAGTACAGGTGGACTTCCCTTCTTGTCAGATACTGCATGTGTGAGCAATGTAGCAAGCCAAAAGCTTTTTTTTATTCAGGTATATAACCTTGTTTGTATTCAATTTTTCTTCTTTGATTTATGGATATTACACGTGATTGGAAGCCTCTGAGAATCTCTGTGCTGTAAAATTGGGACTCAAAAGTAATTGAACAGGGAACAGGATTTCTCTTTTTACAGCTCTTGTTGTCAGGGAACAAACTGAGGATTTGGAAGGTGTAAGGGTGGTGGATGGGAGTGTTTAGGATACATGCATGGGGCGATGGAGGTTGCTGCAAAGCAGTTTTAAAGGGCTTCCCCCAGGCCTGTACACATTTGCTGTAGTGGGGAGACTGCATGGTGATTATATGTATTTTCTCAAAGAATATTGCAAACAAAAGTTGCACTGATGTTTGAGGGGAAGGTACTGAATAAAACCCAAAGGGACCCACTGGTGAAAGCTTCATCCTTACCTTGTCCCACACTAGCCCTTAATAACTGAGATGAGTCTGATTTGCCTTTGGTCTTCCAGCTCCAAAACATGTTTGCCTGAAAACTTTTGTTGAATATACTTAGCATGTTTTGATAATGTGACTCATAACATTTCTACAAAGGTGTAGATAACTACATACATGTACACACACTACATATAGACTTAGGAAACTATATGGCACTATACACCTCCATGCCTGTGTGTGGTAGCAACCACAGTAAAGGAGAGGAGGTAGCTCACAACAGCATGTACAGTCCTTTATGGGGTTGTTATTAAACAGAATGTGGTCTTGCCCTCCTGGCTGCTGGAAGTGTTTTATTTCTGTGGGACTGGTTCCAGGGGAGCTGTGTCTGAGGAAGGAGGATCTTAGGAAGAGTGGTGGGTCTGAGTGATGTAGTCTGATGGAGGATGTTGAAAAGGATTCATGGTGGCTTGGAGAAGGAAATACATGACTATTTCCCATTAAGAAGACAAGAATGTCAGGTTTGATTACACAGAGCTAAAAATCCAGTGTGTGCCTATGGCTACCATGACACAAATCCCAGGTCATTGTGGCATCACACAAATGGATTCCTTTAGCTTAGTGTAGAGTAGTTTTGTCTTGATGACACACAGACACATCTGGTACAGTTGGACAGAGGTTTAATAACAGCAGGTTAGAAGAGGACACAAAGAGGTCTGATACTAGGGTTGTGAAAGGCAGTGGCACCAGGTAGCAAGTCTGGGTTTATATTTCACTTTTAAAGTGGTGCTTCTCAGCCTGCTGTCCACATACAGGGTGGGAAATTGTTGGCATGGAAGGAAAGGAGAATTGTTGCACTTCCCACACTGTTGTATAATCTGCTTCTGATTTATGCCAGATCCTGAAGTATTTTGCTCACCATAGGAGATTCTTTAATTCTAGCCTTAAAAGAGATCTGTTTCTTTGTGAAGATAGTTACACTTCTGCACTGGTCCCCACAGGGGCTTTGCAGTGTCACTTGCCCTGCTTAAGGCATGCTGTGTTTCAGTCAGGACTGTTTAGCTGATCTCTGCTGTCTATGTTCTATTTTAATTTGCTTAATTTAATTTTTAATTTCCTTCCTTCCAGTTTACCTGCTTTTGCTACTGAATAGATTGCCACTTACTCCTTGTATGTCTACATAACTGTGTTCATATAATTGTGACATATATGACATACATATTTCCCTCCTTTTTGGAGAGAGTATTTTTATCAATCTTGTAATCTTCTGTCTTATCTTTTAAGTCCCCCCAGTACTTGTTCCTGATTGTTTCTTCTAAAAGGCCTCTAAATTTCATCTAATTTTTTTTTAAAATCAAATGAAATCAGTAATTCCACATATGTTTAAGACTCAAGTCCCTGGGAATACACATCTCTGGGCCTGGAGGTCATACCTCTGCATAGGATAAAATGTTTGGGTTTTTTTTTTTTTCTTAATTTTACATTATGCACCAAAGATGTTGTCCAGCTACTGAGTGCTTCACCAAACAGTACTTTTTAACCAACATACCAGTCAAACTTTATCTGTGTTAAGTACATCTCCTCTAGGTTTAGCTGCTTGGCCCCAGCATGAACCTCATTCTGTGGTATCTGGCACAATCTCCAATCTCCACTTCTTTTTCCTCTGTTTAGACTAGATGGCAGATCTCCCATATGACTCTTTCATGTCTTACAAGGTCTCATATGTTACTTCCAAGTCATTAGTGACAACAGTAAATAAAAAGGGAATGAGACCATTCTTGCTGCAGGCCTCACTGGCTCTGCACTTTGCCAGCTGTGAGGGGATTTTTCTATGCACCCCCTCAGACAATTCATCTGTCCCAGAGAAACTGCAAATTTAATTGAAAAATGTGTGACATGTTTGGTCATGATCCAACTGTCTCACAGCTCCTGTTTCTCTTCATAACCCATTTGCTTGAGGGCAAATGCTGAAATGCTTCTAACTCGAGTTTTTACGACATTAATTCCGAGCGTATTTTTGTAGGCCCAATATTTTGACCTGTGTTCTTCAAACTACTTAAGCAGCAATTCAGTAAACAGACAGGTATCAGCAGCTTTTAGATTGTTGTCTAAAGCAGGAAATTCACATAATTTCTCTACATTCTGTTTCCTTTATAAATTTTCTGCTGGACATTTCCTCAACAAACGTCATCCACCATATCAGGTGCAGTCCTTCAAGATGGCTGCTAGATGTGTTTCAGTGACTGATTTTACTATGGTGCACAAGACATTTGAACAAACAACACACCAGAGTGGCTGTGATGGGAACAAATGCTTGGAAGGCCGGTGCTTGAACTAGTAACAGCTTTGTCTGAGATTGGCTTCATTTAGCCAGCACACTAATCCTGGCAGTGTCCACAGTGAGTCCTGTGAGACTGCATCAGGACATGGGCACTTCCAGCTGAGGGACAGAGAGATGTGGCTCAAAGTAACACAATTGCTGAGCTATGGTGCACACTGGTGATTTGAAAAAGGTGATGTTTGTGTGTGTGTGTGTACATGGTTTTTCTCTATTTGAGAATACTAATGCAGAGTCATGTTGTTTTTGTGTGGAAATACCAGTTACTGGTCTCCAGTGTTGATGAAATTGTTAGGAGAGTTGTACCCAGATCCTTGCAAGCACTTTGTACTTGCTGTGACAGTGTTTTTTATAGTGTATTTTTAATTATGCCCTTACTTGTTCAGCTGGTTATTGTCCTGTTGGACATAATGCCCTCTTTGGCCATAAAACACACACAGTCTCTTACCCATGTTGTAACTACCCAAAGCCTGTTGTCATGTCAACCTTAAAGTTAGTTTTTTTTTAAAATTCTTTACAATAATGAGGTTTTTTTTTAAAAAAAAAAGACTTCTGCTTTCACATTTAAATGCCATGTAGGAGGAAGAGTTCAACTTTTTTTGCTAGATTAAAATTCAGAAGAGAACTTCTCGCCTTCATTATCTGAATATCAATAAGATGGCAAATATTTGGATTAAGATTAGATTTATCTTGAAGATACAAGGTCAAAGGGATTCTATAGGGTTTTTTTTTGTTGGTGTTGGTAGTGGCAGTGGTGTTTTACCACAGTTTTCTGCTCTGATTTTTTCACTGTAGTGTTGTTCTCAGACTATTATATGTTTGGTACAAAATGTAGTTCAGCTGGTGCTTGGAGTTGGAATTGCTGAAGCTCAGCTCTATTTTAGTGCTTTGAGTGGTAATGGCAAGCTTAGTGTTACATGAATTTCTGCCCCCAAAAAAATGGTTCTAAAAAACTGCATATGCTATTTAGGAGAAAACTTCTGTGGTTCACAACAGCCTCAGAGCTTCTATTTTTTCAAGGCTTGTGCTTGAATATTTTGGGGCAGATTTGAGATTTGGCTTTTAGCTGAGTAGGAAGGCCTCAGTGCTGGTGGACATTTTTGATTGTGGAAAAAAAAGATAATTTTTTGCATAAGTAGCCAAATCTGGATAGGATAGATGCAGTTTTAGGATGTGTAGATCAGTGTGACTTTGCCAGACAAAGGTTTCAAGTTTAAACCTTGAGGGGGCATATTGGGGTTGCCTGAGAGGATCCAAGCTTAGAGTTCCCTTGAAAAAGGTTCAGTGTCAGTGAGAGGATCCAAGCTTAGAGTTCCCCTGAAAAAGGTTCAGTGTCAGTTTATTGCACATTTTACACATATTAAAGTCCTTGGCATCAGCTCAATGAAGATTTTATTTGTAAAATGAAAACATCTTTGGCCATTAAACAACACCTTTGCAGTATATTTTTGACCCCTCCTGACTCCCTGTTTCTCATCCCAGGTGAGGAAATGTTACAGATGAATGCTGTTATACTCCAAGGGTGGGGATGCACCTGGGATGGACCTTGAGTATTGCCTACAAAGAGCAGCAGTAACAACCCCCTTTCAGCTCCCACAGAGAGCCAACCAGCTGCTGGTGACACTGGGACAGCTAAAGGCATGTAATGGAGAGAGATGTGTGTGTCCACATGTAGGCACCTGTGTGTGGTCCTGTGTGCTCTCAGGTGACAAACCTCAAGAAGCTTTCCAGGTTAGCTTTTGTCTACTCAGAGCCTCTGCAAGCATGTGCATCATTCTTGTTCCAGCTTAATCCTCCCCAGTCTGTCATGAGTCACACACTCTCTGGCTTTGATTTAGGCTCCAGCTGCTTTCTCAGCCAGCAAGATCTCAGTTCTTCTGTAACACAGCACAGGGAAAGCGTGGGACTGGATCAGAGCTTGTAACTGTATTCAGGAGGGGGTTGGCTCCAGCCTCAGAGTTTCTCCTTGGCTCATTGGTCTCCACAAGCATTTGGCTAAACTGCAAGACCGAGTCTACTTGGAGAAACTTGTCTTTCCTGAGGGGACCCTCAGATCAGATTTGGTCTCAGAGTTGCCATTCACTGCAAATTTGAGTTTTTAAAAGGAGTGTCCTTTCCCCCCATGCTTATTTAAAAGATTAATGCAGTTCCATGAGAGAGAAATGATGGTTCTGTCTCTTGTCTGCAGGCAGGGGAAGGACACAAAGTTAGAGAGAGGCTGGGTGCTGATGCCTGGTAGCCAGAAATGTGCCACAGCCCTGTCTCTGGTGGAGGCAAGCAGCTGGTGTGCACCAGAGACCTGCCTGCAGATCACTGCTGCCTTCTCTCAAGGACAGGGTGACCCTGGGAGGAGTGAAGATGACTTTGGCAAGGAGAGATTGTCCCTGCTTAGCATTGCATGTCAAAGAAAACACACAGCTAGTGGGCTCTCAATTCCAGACAGTAAAGAGAAATAAATCCTTTTTTTCAAGAGACTAGCTGGGAGGATTTTGCACTCCTATAAGCTTGTCACTGAGTCACCCACCTATGAGAGTCATCAGAGAGGAATTGGTGTAAGGTCAAGCCTTGGAATTAAAGCCAGGAGGGAATTTTCCTAGGGAGACTGGGTTAGAGTTAATGGTATTTTTATTTGCTCCTGAGACAGCTTACAAAAACCCACCTGTTAAGGTGAAACTGGTCACTCTGAGTTATCTAACTCAGACTGACCAGTTTACTACTAGAGTGACCACTTCACTACTATCATGAAAGGAGATGTGGCCCAGCACATGGGAGAATGCCCCCAAAAAACATATTTTGAGAACCTGGATTTCTTCTCTGTTGCTGATAAGTAGAAAGACACTCAGTAGGCAGTTTGGGACTGCCATGACACACCAAAAACATGATAGAAAGAGATGTACAGTGTTAAGAGAGAAGCTGAAGAGTACACAGATTTTGATTTTGCATATTTACTGAGAAAACATCACAGGGACAGTAAGTTCAAGTATCTTACCTAGATACTAATTTAATGGTATTGACAAAGTGACAAGACATCTTTTTGCAAGATGCAGATCAAGATCTGCTTCAGATGTAGAAGGGGATTAGAGGAGGGTGCTGCAGGCAAAGGTTGAGGTCTCTGCTGTGAGTCACAATGGAGACAAGCTGGCAAAAGTGAGAGCTGGAATTCTCAGATCTGAGGTATGCAGAAATATGTGGAAAGTAGGCAGCATAGATTTAGCAAGAAAGAGAGCAGGAGTGCTAAAACTCCTTTTTTTTAAAAAAAAAATTCTTATATTTTAAGACTATAACTTTGTCTCTCTGAATCACTCTTCACAATTTTTGCAAACATGAGTATTTAAATATAGGTGCATACATGCAGGTTTACTCCTCTTCCTCCAACACTAAGGATGCCCCCACTTAATGTTTTCCTGTGTTATTTAAAAATTTCAGAGATGATGAGAAGACAAAGATTCTTTCTTCCCTTTCAGTGTTTTTTTTAAGAGTGCTGGCTGAATTCAAGGCATGAGAGATAGACCAGGTATTTTCTTCCCATCTGTTCAGTCACAGTTCAGCTAAAGGGCAGAGGAGAAGCCCCTAACTGCACACCCATCCAGGAAAATCCCATAGTAAAAAATGAGAGACAGGGAAAAATGTTCAACAGTGGGAAGGTTTGGAGGGTGTGCAAGGTAAGAACTGGTGAAGAGGAACTGCAGCAACATGGACAGGATTGCAGTTGGAAGCAGCAGTGTGCTTCTAGGCTGGAGGTCCAGCTGTGTTTACATCCTGGCCAGATGTAGGATGGAAGGTCAGATGGAAGGAGGCACAAATAGATAGTGAGAGCTGTTGCTCTTCCACTTTCCACATGGCAGATTGATCCAGACCATCCTGACTATGTCCAGCAGTGTTCATGTCTGGTTGCAATTTCTTCTGGCATGTAGATAAGGTAGAAGCCTAAAGCATCATGAGCCACCTTGCAGTCCATATCTGACTTCTGCACACACCTGTGTAGTCCAACATGGTAAGAAAGCAGCAGAAGAAAGGATCAGTCCAATGCCCCTTCTTTCTCCCAGCTGAATCCATCCTCTGTGGGGAACATCCAAAAAGTTTCTCTTTGAGGAGCAAACACAAAACTGGCTCAACTGAAGATTGTGGTGGACTTCACCCCTCACACCAGTTATAAGGGAACATCCTCATCCCCTTCTTCATCCTCATCCAGGTCAGTGGAGCGTAGGCTTATGTCCTCCAGGATGTCTGAGAAGTTCTCAGCAACTGGCCCTGTCAGTTCCATCTCTTCCAACTCAGCATCAGTGGCATCAGTAGAGAACAGGGCTTCCCCCTCTTCAAGCAAGTGCAAGGGCCGGGGAGAATGTGAGCAGGGAGGCAGTGGGCTCTCTGAACCCAAGTCCTTGGCCTGTTGTGCATCCACCACGCAGGGGTTCTGCTGGTTCCACACCTGAGAGGCCTGACTGAACTTCTCGCTGCTGGTGGAAGTCCGATTGGTATCCCGGAAGCTGGCAAGGGGCGGGCGCAGGCGTACCCCAAATCGTGTGGAGCCCTCTATCGCCTTCTGGAGCTATGAGGAGTTCAGAGAAAATGTGTGAAAGGAAGGATGACACCCAGCAGAAGTTCATTTACTCTCCAGAGTAAAGGAATCACCCATGGTTGTGATTGCTTTACCTGTGTCACCCGTGGAGGTGATCGTTTACACTGGTGGTGTGAATTTCATTCCACGGTGAATAAGAAATTCCACACCCCTTCCAGAGACACTAATAGCCACCCAATTAAGAGCTCTATGTTTATGAAGATGATGATTCCTGTAAACAACACCTGCTGCCTCCTCTGAAATAGTCATCCATTCCTCTACACAAGGATTGACTCAGAATTCAACAGTGGGTTGAATTGTAGCAACCACAGTTACACATATTCCCAGCTGGACCCTCCAGCACCTCTAAGTTATTGTATTGATCCACAGGACATTTGCAGTCGATGAAGAGAAGGTGAAAGGATCTGTACTTACCTCTTCTAAAGCCAAGACTCCCCTCAGCTTCCCCATACTGGTGACATAGGCATGACTGAGACCCAGTAACGAGAACAATGTATGTGTCTGTGAGCAAAACCACAAAACGCCACTTCAGGGACATGACACTTGGTGTTACATCTGGGACTTAATATTTAGAAATAGAAATCACAGAGCTGCACAAGCCTGAAGTTATTGCCTCTTCCCTTACCCCTTTTTAGCTAGAAAATACTACCCTTTGGTCCCTCTGCTGTGCAGCCACAGTTGGAATGTGTTGATGATGGAAAGCACATTCTCAAGGCCATCTTATATACAATACCCTGTGTGTTTGGGGACTTGTGGAGATCCTATTTAATTTTACTACTGAAAATTGAAGTATCATACAGTAATATGCAAAGTCAGAACTGCTGAGGTTATTTATGCCAGTGCTTTCCTTAAGATTACTCTTCTCCTCTTCCAAAATACTGCCTGTCAAAACTTAAGCCTGTTGCTGCTTAGTGCACAGAGAACAAGTTATTCCTTTTCTCTTACAGAGCTTTCTTATAAGGGCAGATATCACACTGCTCTCTTCTTATACAGGCTGAAGTCTTACCTTCTTTGGCCTAAACATACCCCATTATTTTACTGTTCTTCACAGGTCAGGCTTTATAAAAGTTTCAGCATCCTCAGTACTCATCTGTGACATATTTCTAACCACCAAATATTTTAATCTGAGATCTAGGTGGACTTTACCTGTGGCTTTATATGAAATCATTCTTTCATAGCTGGTATTGCCTTTTTTTTTTTAACATCACATTGGATATTGAATGTCATGCTCAAGTGTAAGCTAAGGAAAATCTCATTTCTCAGAAACAAGACATTCTATCCTAATGTAAAATAAAACCAGACTGGTTATGATAAGCTGTGATATTCTTGCCATTGTCAGTAGTCTCACATTTGGCTCTGAGCTACCTCAGCTTAATTATTCAAGCATTTTTGTGCATCCAAGTTAAGTTGGCTTGTCTGTTACTCCACAGTTTCTCCTTTGTTCTTTTTTAACAAGAGATATGAAACTTTCCCCATTTGCAATCTTCAGGTATGATTTCTTGTAAACTCTCTACTCTCAAAGACAGATGCTGGTGGGTTTCAGATTACTTCAGCCAGCCCCTTAGAAAACACAAACTCATCTTGGGTATATGCTGACATGTTTTTTTTTTTTTCTCAAAGCTGAGATCCTGCTGCTTTGATCACATTAATTAATTAGTTTAGCAAAAGCATATGTAGACCATTTATGGACCAAAATTGAATTAATAAATGGTGGTCTAAATAAATTAATGTTGGAATAAAAAAAGCCCTGTGCACTTTTGCTTCAGTAGGCTGCTTTCCCTGTCCATTGAGTAAAAAGCCAAGTCATCTCTTACTCCTGATATACAATAATTGCTTTTATCCCCAGTCATCCTGTGCTAACTTTAGAAGTTTTATGATCCACTTTCCTCTTTCCTTCTGACTCAGTTCAAAGAAAAGCCTATGATATAGGGATAGGGTGGCTTCAAGCAGCTCTTCCCATGCACTGTGGCATATTCTACATGTGACAGGATTGTCCTGAGAAACTCAGTGCTAATTCCACTGCTGCATTCTGACAAAGCAGCGTGTAAATCTCACTGCAGTGCCCCCAGCAGCAAGGCATACAATATTTCTGTTAATATAGTGATTGGAAAACCCTCTGTGGTGTCCAAAAGCTCTTTTAATAGATGCACTCCTTTCTTATGTAGCCTTTCAGTTTGCAGGAGATTGGAGGTACATGCAGAAGGTTTAGGAGCAAACTGACTTCTCTGGATGTGGAAATAGCTGGTGACAGCAGTTGTATGTGAAGACAAGGGAAGAAATAAGTCACAGACTAGACTTGTAATGATAAACAGGGTGGAGAAAAACCAGTGCACACCTTAGAGAGGCATCTGCACCTACCTTGTGCAGGGAAGTTCTCTCCACCAGTTGGAAAGGGGACGGGTCTATGCGGCAGCTGTCGAAGGATACGTTCCTGTTGAGCTCCTCCTGTTCCCAGGCATCTATCTGACACAGAAAGAGAGGAGCAATCACTCAGAGCAATCAGCAGTGCTGCTCTCTTGTTTACTCAAACTACTCCCATTCTCATGTTAATGCTTTCTCCTGTGTAGATGGTTCATGTTGCCCATTCTATCACATACCCCGGCTTTCCCGTACCTTCCTTACCAGATGTTCAGTCCCTGCAGAAACAGAGTAATTCCAGTACCTAAGAGGTTTTC
The DNA here is from genome assembly GCA_013399135.1 of Heliornis fulica. Classification (NCBI taxonomy): domain Eukaryota; kingdom Metazoa; phylum Chordata; class Aves; order Gruiformes; family Heliornithidae; genus Heliornis; species Heliornis fulica. The sequence continues at coordinate 12,005 of VXBZ01012834.1, read as the reverse complement.
TGAGAAAGTGAGGCTTTGCTGCTTCTTGCTTAAAGAGAGAGTGAATACCTTAGCTTTCCTTTCTGAGAGTGTCTTCCCCTTGTCATTGCAGGGTAATGGTTCTTTGGTGTAAAAAATGAAGGAACAACATAGATCCACAGAAAGATTTAGGTGAGGACCTCTGGAGGTCTCCAACCCAAAACCCTGCTCACAGTAGAGCTGACTTCAAAGCTAGATCAGATTAGTCAGAGGCTTATTTGGCACATGAAGCATAACAGTCTCTTTTTTTTTACTGGATGAGGCTTTCCCACAGATCAACTCTAAGAAGAGCTTTAGCTCTAGCTACAAGTGTCAATCACTGAGGCTGGCAGAGCTCAGGAAGTATTGCAAGTGGTTTGGATAAAAGAAGCTCTCAATTAACATCACTCCCTTTCTGCACCCAGTCTTACCTCTTCTGGTCTCATTGTTTCAACAACTTCCATTGGCTCCTGTAGGAGAAAACAGCATTCAGGACAGACAAGGAACCCACAGTTTTGCAGAGCACAGAAATGAAAAAAATAATAATAATAAAAAAGACACAACCTCCTCATCCCATGTGGTCCCTTTTTTCTAAACACTTTGGAGTGTTTAGAGGTGTACTTTGTACTTGCTGTGCTTCTCTTGCCAGTGAAGATTAACTATGGAATAGTGGTGCAGAATTTCAGGTGGCTAAACATGATCATCCAGTGCTGCTTTAGATATTCTCAGATATCTGACATGGGGTCCAACCACTGCCCTACAGTGGATGGGTCTCTCATGGTATCCACCAACCCTGTGCAGGTATATCATCTGAACACCCTAGGGCATCTAACAAGGCAAAAGCATTTTTTTTTCATGTTTACCTGGCCAAAATGGTTTGCCAAATGGAATTAAACTGAAGTTTATCCTAGGTCAGCCAAAACAGCATTCAGTTATTCACTGAGAAAATCATGCCCACACTCAGCCTTTACACCTGGCCACAGACCACTCTTTAGGAAGATGCACAGGTCTTTACACTAATCACACCCTTTCTCCTTGGAGAGAGTTCCCCACAGGTGCTCTCAGCATTCAGGACCATGAGCATATCCATGCTTTGGCCAAATGCTTAATGGGTCAGAGTAGCAGCTCCCATTCCCTTTCTCTCTTCCTTGCTCTGTGCATCCCTCACCTGGACTGCACTGTCTGCTTCAAGTGGACGGTTGTAATGGCACAAGATTTGCTGGATCAGTTGCCTCAAACTCCTGAAATTGCCTGAAGAATGGAAAGAAACACGTGGATAAGAGAGGAGAACAAGAGAGAGACAAAATTACAAAGGCCCAAGGCAGGCTGAAGGACAAAGATGGTATATGAGCCAGTCATGAACCAGCATTCAATTTTTAAGCTGTGTGGGACATGCCAGGATAAATATGCCCATGCAGTATCTTTCCCTCAGTGAGAGGAAACAAACCATTAGAAAGTAGCCCTTGCAGATATTAATAGTGCCCCTGAAAAAAGAACCCCACAAAACAAACCAGAATCAAGGCTACTAATGCAGCAAGCAGATTTGATACAAGGGATAAACTGCTGTGATGAGAGGTTTCTGCATACATGAAGGTAACGTGGTTTGGAGGATAAGTATGAAAAAGGGGAAGTAAGAATATATATATATAATAGGTAATAGGTAATAGGTAATAGGTAATAGGTAATAGATAATAGATAATAGATAATAGATAATAGATGATAGATAATAGATAATAGATAATAGATAATAGGGAGGTAAGAATATACTTCAGAGACAAAACATAAACAACCTGAATGTGACAGGTACAAAGGGGTGAGAAGTCTATGGGTTGTGCCAACAGTACAGTGAAAAGGACTTCAGAATTATGCTCCCAGGCAGAACAGTAAGCAAAATGGAGGGTATTGGGTTTGGTGCTGTGGTGAACAAGGCTGTGGAGGAAGGTTACTTTGAAACAAGGATGGCTGTGAAGCAAACTAAAAATTATGGCAGGTAAAGCCTTGTCACCCCTGCTCCACTTCCTCTTGTCACTCCTGAATCACTCAATACAAGGTTCATGCAAAATGTGTCACACACTGTCCTCGATATGATGTGATTCTTTTTTTGCTTTGGTAAGGAAGGTGGGTGACTGTCCCACCACTCCACTGCCCTGGAAACATCAAGTGGATTTTCCTTTTCCTTAGAGGTTTAGTCATACATGAGTAGTGCTGAGGACCAGAATGTCCTATATGCTGTGTTACATCTTACCTTTGGGTGTCTAAAAGCACAAGCCAGGGCCCTACCCTCTGTATTCATTCTCAAGATTGGGCTACACCTCAATGCTTACTCACTCTCTGCATATTTCAAGATACTTTAAAGAAAACAAACAAAAAGAAACCTCCACCATCTTCCAACAGATATACATGATACATGAATTAGAAATAAACTATGAGCACAGTTTTGGAAGCAAAACTAATATAGGCTGGGTTGGCACAGAAAGAACACAATCCATCATTGTTTGTCCATCATATTTATGTATCCAAATCAAAGAGATGCACAGCTAAGGGAGGAGCTGTTCTGGTTTGGAGACAGCTGAGCAACAGCCTAAGCTACTAAAAAACAACTACAGATGTTTAGCTCTTAGTCTGCTTTCCCAAGGAAATCTATTCATGGAGTGAAGGAGGCAAGAGATGATATGCCTCAATTCAGAGTCTCCAGACAATGTCCAAGGATATATTATTGAAAAGGATGGAGTGAGGAGCATGGGCAGAGAGAGAGAGCAGCCTGAGTGGGCCAGCTATTGCCATGCTCTTGAGTGATCACACACAGAAGGTATTGCCAGGTCTGTTACATTGATGCTGAGTGTTAACAAAACACCTTTAATACAGGAACAACAGAGAAAGCTCCTCTCAGTCTGTGTGCACTTTGCACAGGCAGGTTCACACTGTTAGCATGAAAGCTTCCACAAGCTGGCTAGGCTGTGGCTGAGGCATGCCAGAAGATAACCATACCTGGGAGTTGCTGTTGCTCCAAAGTTTCAGGCTTTTTTTTAAGAGGACTTGTTGGGCCATTGGGCTCCTCGAGGTAACTGGGAGTGGGAGTTGGGGGACAAGGTTGCTATTACAGAGAGAAAATAAAATCAACCCTGAGTCATTTCTTTCTCAGCCTCTCCAAATGCCTTACTGCTTCTTAAAGAGTTTCTGTGTTGCAGTCTCTCCACTTCTCCCTCTCACCTCTCCCTTCTCGTCTGCATCCTCATCCTCATCAACATAAGCAAAGGATTCCCGCTTCAGCACTGGCAGGGCTGCCCATGGTCCCTTGCTGTGCCCATCGTAGGGCGCCTCAGACAGCTTCTGCTGCATCTCTCTGTGGAGGAGCCTTCGCCGTTCTGGACTTAGATGTTTCTGGAGGAGACTCTGCAGTTCAGATCGCTCTATAGACCCCAGAAGGATCATGGTCTCTGTAAACAACACACAGCAGAGAAGCCAATAAGCTACTTCAAGGTTTTGAATCTCCACTGACACACATGGCCTTCTTCAAATTATTCAGACTGTCTAGAGCTATATGAGAGTAATTTACCAGCCCTGCTAGTTGCTGCTGCACGTGGGGCTGTGGGAAGCTCAACATCCCTGATCTGTGCCACTCCTCAGAGCCACATTATAGAATCATAGAATCATAGAATTGTTAAGGCTGGAAATGACCCCTAAGATCATCCAGTCCAACCATTAACCTACCGCCACCAAGTCCACCCTTAGACCATGTCCTCAAGCACCGCATCTCCCCGTCTGTTAAACCCCTCCAGGGATGGGGACTCAACCCCCTCCCTGGGCAGCTGTTCCAATGCTTGAGGACTCTCTCAGGACAGAAGTTCTTCCTAAGATCCAACCTAAATTTTCCCTGGTGCAGCTTGAGGCCATTTCCTCAAGTTCTGTCGCCTGTTACTGGGGAGAAGAGACCAACCCCCACCTCACTGCAACCTCCTTTCAGGTAGTTGTAGAGAGCAATAAGGTCTCCCCTCAGTCTCCTCTTCTCCACACTAAACATCCCCAGCTCCCTCAGCCTCCTCGTAGGGCCTGTTCTCCAGACCCTTCNNTTCCTGATCCAAGCCAGGATGCCATTGGCCCTCTTGGCCCCCTGGGCACACGGCTGGCTCATGTTTAGGGGGCTGCCAACCAACCCCCCCAGGTCCCTTTCCGCCAAGCTGCTCTCCAGCCACTCCTGCCCAAAACTAGAAGCAGGCTCTTCAGTTATGAATGATCCCTCCCTGTTGTCACAGCCCAGTCCACAGACTTCCCCCACACCTCCCTTTCCTGCTCTATCTGCTTCACTGTCCACAGCCCAGCTTACCTGTCTGAGCAGCTGAAACAGCCTTCTCTCAATATGTCATCCAGGGTGGAAGACTTTTAGGATGATTTTTTTTTAACATAGTGGGTTGCATTGTCTCCTTCACAGCATGTAACTGGAAAACTAGTTTATTTAGCTGTTTAAGCCAGGAGTCTGCAGTAAAGACTAGTTTCTTTATGTTGCTTACCTGGTGAGTCCACCAAAGGTAAAGTCTTAACAGTGGTGCTTTGGAGTAGAGATTGCAAGTCTCGGTATTTACAGTTGGAGGATACAAATTTCACATCTTGAACCATAATATCTTCAACAAAGATATTGTATTTGCTGTGAATTTGTGGACAATAAGGGGAAGAGTTAGCATATTAAATATATCTAGCAGATAAATTCCATAAAGAAATATATGCAACCCCTGTTTTTAAAGTATTCCCAGTACAGATGATAAATAATATTCTATAATATTCTATAATTTCCAACAGGATCAACATAAATTAACTGGATTTTCGTTGCAGTTGGATTCCACTCCATTATCCCTCACCATAAAAATACACACATATATATACACATATGTATAGGTGTTTCATGTATGCATACATATGTATACTATATATACTACAGAGAGGAAGATAGGTATGTGAATATTTGATTTGTTTTAAGGAAATATCCAAATAAAATATTTCAAATATTTGATGGAGAAAAAAAAATTCAAACCCCACTGAAATCAGAAAAAAATGGAAACGAGACACTTGTGGTTTAGATTTTTAAACAGAAGCAATTTGGCAATATTAATACAAATTCAGTAACATTGCAGATTACTCAAACCTGTGCTTTCAGTGACAAAAAGAATAGGACTTTGCTTCATTTCTTTCATTTTCTGGCTGCAGACCTATTCTGCTTTTTTATTTTCTTTGTAGTACTATCCCCTTTTCATGACCTTTTATTTATTTATGGCAGAGGATGCCATGGTCATCCTCTGGTGCTTTATTTCTTTACCACTCTCCACATTTTATTTATCCTATTAATCACCTTATGTGATTCCAGCCCAGGTCTGGCAGGTAGGGCAACTTCTTCACCTGAATGATGCTATCATAGAGGCTGGGCTGCAGACTCTGGGCCACCATGTTGGCAAGGATGACAGCCACCATCATGGGGAGGATATGAGAGATCTGACCTGTCAGCTCAAAGCAGATCACAGCAGTGGAAACAGTGTGGCTCACCGCTCCTGTCAGAGCTGCTGCACCTTTCCCAGGTAGGATGGAAAAGAAATAGGGAGAGAATAAGATTGTTGTATAGAAACAGCATGACATGCCAACTAAGATGTTTCTGTTCAACATCTTCATAGATGATCTGGACGAGGGGATTGAATGCACTCTCAGTAAGTTTGCAGATGACAACAAATTGGGTGGGAGTGTGGATCTGCTGGAGAGTAGGAAGGCCCTGCAGAGGGATCTGGACAGGCTGGATGGTTGGGCTGGGGCCAATAATATGACATTCAACAAGGCCAAATGCACAAGGCAATCCTGCACTTTGGTCACAACAACCCCAGGCAATGTCACAGGCTTGGGCAGGAGTGGCTGGAGAGCAGCCTGGGGGAAAGGGACCTGGGGGTGTTGGTGGACAGCCCCCTAAACATGAGCCAGCAGTGTGCCCAGGTGGCCAAGAGGGCCAATGGCATCCTGGCTTGGATCAGGAACGGTGTGGCCAGCAGGAGCAGGGAGGTGATAATCCCCCTGTATTCTGCACTGGTGAGGCCTCACCTCGAGTACTGTGTTCAGTTTTGGGCCCCTCACTTCAAGAAGGACGTTGAGGTGCTGGAGCGTGTCCAGAGAAGGGCAACGAGGATGGGGAAGGGTCTGGAGAACAGGCCCTACGAGGAGGCTGAGGGAGCTGGGGGTGTTTAGTGTGGAGAAGAGGAGACTGAGGGGAGACCTTACTGCTCTCTACAACTCCCTGAAAGGAGGTTGCAGTGAGGTGGGGGTTGGTCTCTTCTCCCCAGTAACAGGTGACAGAACTCGAGGTAATGGCCTCAAGCTGCACCAGGGAAAATTTAGGCTGGATATTAGGAAGAACTTTCCTGAAGGAGTCCTCAAGCATTGGGACAGCTGCCCAGGGAGGGGGTTGAGTCCCCATCCCTGGAGGGGTTTAACAGACGGGGAGATGCGGTGCTTGAGGACATGGTCTAAGGGTAGACTTGGTGGCGGTAGGTTAATGGTTGGACTGGATGATCTTAGGGGTCATTTCCAGCCTTAACAATTCTATGATTCTATGATAAGAATGTCACAGGAATAGGACCAGGTGAATAAAAAGAAAGACATGGAGACTCACCAATGACAGCATATCCTCCAGGTAAGATCTGATAAACAATACCATCGAAGAGGATCCCATTGGGAAAAAGTGATGCCATGATTTCCCCAATAAGACGCCCAAATGCAGCACCTGGAAAATATCACTGACAATTAGGGAATTAACACCTCAGAAACCTGCTGTGCAGCTGTGCCTGGCAACCACTTGAGTATTTTTTAACAGAAACTGAGTACAACCTTATATTAAAGTGACACTGGGGACTAATGAGTAGTTCTCAGATACAAAATACAAAGGTTGGACTCCAAGAGGAAAAAGGTACTAAGAGAGGTAAACAGAGTTGACCCCTCATTATTACACTTAGGCACTGGTTCCCAGGCAGGAGGAGGTATTTCCAGAATATGTAAAATGTCAGGCTAGATCACAGTTAAGGCCTTTAACACACTCATTCCATAAATGTCCAAACTGGAATCACAGCTTAGGGAAGAGCTGCAACCCAAAATCGAAACTTACCTAGAACAAACACAGGCATGAAGCCTCCACAGGGGATTGGCATTGTGGTAGCAATGACAGACATGCAGAACTAGGACAGAGGCAGAGGGTGCACTTGTTACTGAACAGCAATAAAATTTCCTGCAGTTCTACTCTACTGCCCAGCCTATGAATCCATGAGAAGACATGTTCTGAGATTTATGATGATTCAGACAAAAAAAGAAGGATAAAGGAGCTTTGGAGGGTAAAGGGGAACTGGAAGAACTCTGGCTACACATAAATACTGATGCAGAGAACCTCTGTCTGACTGCTGTGGTGGCAGAAAATGGATGAACATGTGAACTCCTTTGCCTTGAAGAGTTTGAGGTTTCATACTGCTCCAAATACCTTAGCTTTTCATAGAACAAGGTGGGCAAAATTTCACAGACTCTGAAAGATTTCAGTGTGAAGTATATTCTGGAACTGCCTCCCTCAACACCCTGCTCCCAGAAGGGCAAATTCCTAAGTTAGATCAGGTTGTTCAGGGCCTTATCCAGGTGAGTTCTGAACATACTGAAGGGTGGAGATTACCCAGATTTTCCTTTATTCTGTGTCTGTTGCATCTTGTCCCATCACTATGTTGAACAAGCATCGAAATCCACTCTGATACTGCTACGACAAATTAAAATGCTGACTTTGCCCAGCACATACAGACTTCTGGATACAACAGCTTAATATTACAAACACCTCAAAGGTCAATATGCTCAGACTTCTTCAGGCAGTATGACAGGAGATTTCCAAAGTTGAGTGAAACACAAAGAAGTTTACTGGCAAGATATCCCATGATGCAGTAGTATCATACAGAGCAGGGAAACAAGCATGGCCCAACACACCAAGAGCAATGCTCTAAGGTATTTCAGGACTATATTTTCCTCAGAGTGGGCAAATCTTTCCTGCTCAAGGTCCACCTTAGAGGATGACACTGCACACATTGCTGCAGCTGTAGACAGATGATGCTAAAATGTAGACAGTCAGTTTGGCAAGAGGAAAACTGCCCTAGACAGCTTTTCCACTGTAACTCTCCAAGAATGGCAAAGCCAATGTATGGCCTCCAATTTATGAAAGCCTTCTACACAGGTAACAACCAGCAGAGAAGCATTTCTAGGCCTGTGGTAGAGAAATATACTGTAATTATGACATATACTATCAATGTGATATTCACTGCTGCTCTTCCTTCCCCAAGAAGGAGAAGTGAGGAGAAGTTCCTGGCTGGCTACAGAGGCCAGTAAGCTGCAGAAGTAGAGTATTGCTAACAAAGTTCTGTCTTTGCAGTACCAAACACATGCCAAACACAGCTGAGAGCTGGGACTACAGCGAAATGGAGAATCAGTTTTTGCCCAGAGTTGAAAATGCAGTTTATTTTCAATGTGATCTATCCTAACTCTGAATATATCCAGAAGAAAATAAACTGCTTGGAGCAGTAATCTAGTGAGGTGAGAAAGCCTTTAGTTAATGGGACTAGGCCAATGAATCTAGTATCTGAGGATACATCTCTTCCAAAGGGGAATAGAAGGACTCATGTAGTCTATCCATCATTTATTCAAGTAAATGAGAACTTATCTGCTTTGTGAACAATAATCAGAATTATCACAGAAGCACTATCCTGAACTGCCTGTCAGAAATTTAATACAGTGTTTCACTTGAGTTGGAATCAGCTGTGTCAATCAATCATTAATGTCTATTCCTGATCTATGGAAAAGTTCAACTGATACAGTTCAATGTGGAGTCAGGGTTGTTTTTTTTTTTGCTCCTTTGCCACAACAACAAAAAACACCATTTCTGTGATCTTATTACCCTTCCACACACAACCCTTTGGTAAAACCTCTTTTTTCTTTTTTTTTCTTTTTTTTTTTTGACCACAGAAATAAAATGTTTTCTTCTTTCAAATCTCTTCTCTTGATCTGTCATGTATCAGTTACACCCCTGACCCCCTTGGAGCCAGAACAGTTGTAATATTCATAGACCATGTCAGTTCAGAACATTTAGTCTACTGCTGCTTTCCAATAAGTGAGAAAAATTTTTTTCAGCTGCATTTCTCCATCAAGTTATGGCACTGCTAACAAATCCTTGAATGTCATGCAACTGTAGATCGTGCTTGCAAATTCTTATTTGTCTCCTATCTGTAGCCAGGATTATCAAGTATAGAATCATAGGATCACAGAATGGTTTGGGTTGGAAGAAACCTCAAAGATCACCTAGTTAATACACCTCACCATGGGCAGGGACACACTCCACTAGACCAGTTTCCCCAAGTAGAGTGTATTAGAATTTTTTAAAAGCAAATATAAATTATCTGAGAGTGTTTTGCTCGTTTATTTTTGTGGAACTTAAGAAATCTTTCCTCATTAATCCTCCCTACCAACTACTACAGGGTGAATACCAAAGTTCATTCAGCAGAATGCATGAGAAAGATGACCTAGGGAGCAGTGAAGCAGGTCACTATATTAAGGCCAGGCAACTATTCCTTAATAATTTTGGTAATCTTGTATTTAAGGTGGACAAAGATCAAAAGATGAAAACCCACTGGAGTTGTGGTGCTTTACTCCCAGCAACTCATCACTGGCAGTTCACAAACTATTTTACAAAGGATCAAGAATATTCACTCTGAGTAGATCAGGGTTATGATGAGCTGGGTTTCCCACCTTCACAAGGAAGAAAAGCAGAATGATGATGAAGATGCTGACTTTAGGATGGATCCAGGCAGCAGATTTCCCAAGGATCTGAGGGTCTCCTGTGTATTTTGCCCAGGTGTAGTTATCAAAGAGAGAGCTGATGGCTTCCCGTGGCATCAACTAAACAGAAAAAAAACCCAAACAAAAGGCATGAACCACAAGATTAGGTGGAGTAAATATTCTATCTCTGTTCCAAGAAAGTGGAGGAGATTTTTACTTCAATAATTCATGATTATGAGACTTAATTTTTAATCTTCAGGAAGAGAGATTAAACTTTACCTGAACTGGTGAAAGGACAACTACATTTACTCATGGGGCCTAGTCCAAGTTTTATGTGAAGGAGATAGCAGATATCATGAGTCTCAGGATACCGTCCAAACTTCTCCCATATCTTTCTCCCCCTCTCCATGATNCAGATATCATGAGTCTCAGGATACAGTCAGAACTTCTCCCCCTCTCCATGATGTAAGGTAATTGGGGCACAGGATAAGTGGAGACTAGTCCCCAGAATTGCACAGAACTTTAAACACACATCCCACTCTCACCTCTCCTGCCATGAACTGCCCAAATCCAGGGGGAAAGGTCACAGTTGCTATAAAGAAGGTTATAACCCCAGGGTATATGAGGCGGCTGAAAAGACAAAAAGAGTTTATTAAGATACAGCCTCACACTCTTGTAACACCATCACTTCAGTATTATGAATGTTATTTGTGTGAAAGCTCTCTGTCACACCTGTATCCACTCCTTTGGAGTTCTGTTACTGGCAATTTAATGCTCTGCCTCACTGATCATCATCCTTCACACAGAGTTCAACTGACAGCAAAGCCATTTTCCCAATCAGAATTAATGGAATGGGGGGTTGAGTGATGTACAAAACGAACAAACTGGAATTTGTGTGTGCAAATGTGTATTTACAATGGTTTGTTGACCTATTGTCATAAGCCAGCACCTTTTCCATTTGTCCTGATGATGTCAGTCTTCCTTCTTCACCCCCCCATGTAATATATCCTGTCCTAGTGTACTTAAATACATCTTTTTTTCCTACATTTCCTCATGCATTCCCCATTATGTTAATTCTTAAGAGAAAAACTGCTTTTTTTTTCTTTTTTCTTTTGCATTGTCACAATTTTTGGGAAGGGTCTCGCTGTGCTGGGCCAGTGGGGCAGAGCTGGACAGAAGGTTGCAGCCATCTGTGTTTTCCTACTGCGGTGTCCAGTCCCAACATGGGTGTCTGGATGCACCATGACACTTCATGGACACTAAGACAACATGAGTCTAAGCTGCCTCCACATGCTCTCCTAACCCTGTCAGCCCTTCCCTAGCAAATCACTGTGTTCTGTAACAGAAATTCTGACTGAGGTGCTGTTGTATTCAGGAAGACAAAGTATAACCTTTAATTTATTCCAGTCCAAGGACCTAGAAAATTCCAAGAAAGCACTAATAAGTTTAAATTCCTGATTTTTAGGCTTTGCTCCACTTCTTTGAACTTTGATGACTCTGCTGTTAATTCTGGTGAGTGATTTTACATAATGAAGACAAATGAATTTTCCTTCCACATAACAAATAAAGTTAGTTTTAACTTCTTTTCAACTAGTGGTGTTCTCAGCCTCACAACTTACTAAGAAATGTGGGTTCTCCATACCTCTCAAATTAAAAACTCTTATAACGACTCTATAAAGAGGATGAAGATATTTCCAGCAAACTACCTTTTCTTCATCAGGTTATAACTTTGGAGATTATAACTTTAATATTAAAGAGGGAAAATACTTTAAAATAAAAAAAATCTAAATCTTTAAGTGCCCTGTAAAACCTGTATTGCTGGTATTTTTGTCATTAATTTCTCTTCCATTCCTCAACTCACAGCATTTGGCCACTACCAGTTGCAGCTTTTGGTTTGTATGGGGTAATTGCAATATCACTGTAAATTGTTTATTTTTTTTACCCTCACTTTGTTTTTTTTAAAAAATTGTTTTTAAAGACATAGCTAGATTTCATTTGTATTTAATTGATTTTTTTAACAGATTCTTAAAAACCCCAATCAAACAGAAGCAGGGATGATCTTAAAATGCTTGATCATTGATTTTCTAATTCAAAATATTTTATGCCCATGAAATAGTTTTTCTTGTCTTCTTAATATTACAAAGACTGACTTCTGAATCATGAAGCTGTGAGATTTAACAAGGACAAGT
>VXBZ01012832.1:443413-486017 GCA_013399135.1 Heliornis fulica | reverse complement strand
TCCTAATATTCTGTGATTCTATCCCTCCCAATTTGCAAAGGGATTGCCAGTCACTCAACTTGCTGAGGCCTTACCTAAGAGTTTTGCTGCACAGGAGTGCAAAGCAACTGGAGATGAACTGGGTGTGATTAATGTGTTCTTATCTACTATACCCTCATAAAGCCACTCATTTGCTCCCTTCTCAGACATGCCTTGCTGCTTGGACTCAGTTTTATTAAGTCACCTCTTCTTGTCCTTTTGGACAAGCTTCTTTTGGACCTAACACGTCCACGGGTTTCTCAGCGCAGAAGCCTCTACTCAGCACCTTGGGTTTACTGCTGTCTTTTCTCCTCAGTGTTTCTTGCGACTTGTATTTGATTCACAATAGCAAGACAACAGAATTTGCAGCAGTTCCCCTCCAAATGCTGCCTCTTCTTAATATCTGGAGCTGGGCCATAGATTAAACAGTTGTTGCTGTTAGAGATCCTGGGATTGAGGATTGCCACACTTGGGGTCCCCCTGTCTCTCTGGAGAAGGGGGGCCGTTCCTAAGGCTCTCCTGAACTGTGTCTGCCTCCCACAGGGAATCAAAGCACGAGACATGCTACATCAGTTTATGGAGAAGGCAATTCAGGAAAAACTGCAGAGAAACAACCCTGAAGATGACAGCGATGCTCTGGATTTCATAATAAACAGTGCCAAGGAGCATGGCAAAGAATTGACCGTGCAGGAGCTAAAGGTAAGAACTGCCTTGCAGTGTCCATTCTGACTCGATGGCTGTTTGAGAGACCTGGGCTGAGGAGCAGAAAGCCTGGAGAAAGCCTGGACTCAGCATGCTCATATACTCTCATAGGATTGTGTCTCTGCATTGGAAGAGAGCTGGTATTTAACAAGGGAATAAAGCCCTCTTCTACCTTTCCTGTACAGTGCCACCAGGCTTCAGTCTGGCTCAGGGTGCTGTCAGGTTATGTGGCTGTGCTAAGGCTCTGTGCATCAGCATGCTCTTGGTAACCTCCACAATACTGTCTTAATATAGTATCTATATTGCAAGCCAGTCGTGTGCTTCTCAAACATTCCCCAGCATCTGGCATGGCGTAGCATGTAGATCACATCACCATATTACTCGGGGCTATGAGGCCAGAAACCTCTGAGGTAATAAATCAAAGTGGGTCCAGGGATGAAATGATGGATTCTGGGTCATTCCCTATCACATTGTCATTTGTTAGGTCACCTAGTTCATGAATTGGTATGATGCGACACGATGCCTCACTGAGACTCAGGGATGAACTCAGTAGTCCTTGCTGAGCTAAAACTGCCCACTGACTGTGAAGTGTATTTTGGCAAGGGTCTTGGGGAAAAAACCTGTCATTAGTGCTGCAACTTCCATAGCCCCAGGTCACTTGGTGTCAGTGAATGGCAGGTGATGCTGCATTTACAGAACAACTTCTGAAGTAGATTTGCGTGGGTACAGCAGCTCAGTATAGTTTTAGAGTATTTTAGTATAGTTTAAAAGTATCAAGCATACATAGTTTTACCATTTATTTAGGTATTTAAGTAAAACCATCTAAAGACTAATGCCAAAGCCCGAAATATTTTGTAGAAGTGTAATCTCTACATTTTAGAGACTTTACAGTGACTATTAGATACAATTAGAGCCGTCATACATTCTTAAAGTAATTGTATTATAATCACTTATTATATGATTTATTCTAATATAATTGTTTTCATTATAATATAATTACTTTTAAAAACTAATTGTTGGGTTCAAAATGTGATTGATTAATCTCTGGTTTTGCACACAAATAATATGTTCTCTCATCATGACCCTGGTTCTGACCACAGATGGAATAAGGAGATATTAAAGGTAGCATGGAGCAACATGGCAGCTGATTCAAATGATAATATTATCATATGCTGCCCTGTACCTTTACAGTTATAAAGTGGTTTGCAAACCAGACCACCTGTGCTTGCAATTAAGGCAATCATCTTCGCTCTCATAAAACAACAGTTGAGCTTTCCTTCAGTGGAATGGTGTCATTTGATAAAAAGTCCGAAGCTGCCTCAGTCTCATTGATATATCTGACTTTTGAGAGACACCCCACACCCTAGAACACACTAGTTACTAATTTTTTTTTTTTGTTCTAATGGTTTTGAAGAACAGTATTTCTAGAAATTTTCCTAAATCCACTGTGATTTGCACCAGGAAATGAGCAAGACCCTTGAAGTGCAAAGGTTATTAAAAAGATACCACTTTGCCTAAAGTACTGTTTTAAAACCTTTAAAACCTTGGGAGGATTTTTAAAACCCCAGACCATCCCATATAATAGTGCCATCACTGGCTAGATGAGTGGAACCCTAACGCTGCTGGTCCTGCCTCCCAGGACCAGGAGTCAGGCTGTAGCATAGGGACAACACGGATGAAGCTGTGGGACGATGGCCCCTCCCATTGCCTGCTATGTTGCTCTTGTAAAAGTAGGGAGGGAAAGGCAGTGGCTTGGTGTCACAGTGAGTGTAATGGCACTGACAGAGGTTGATGCAGAGAGTCATAAGGGCTGTCTGTTACTTCAAATCTCAGAGCCTGCCCTAAATTCCTTGGATGTCACTGAAATGTCTTGGGTTTTTAATTGCAAGAGGTGGAACTAAGATTTCTTTTCATCTGGGCCTGCTACCTTGTGAATGTACAGATGCCTGATAACGCCTGCAGGAGCAGTGATAGAGGTCAACAGGGATCTGTTATTTCAGAGGTTTTATTTCAGCAGAAAGACGCCCTTGGGACCAGCACTTTGTCAGAAATCTCTAGTCCAGCCAATATATGGCACTGGGGACAGTAGCAAAGGGTAATCATTGTTATGTTACCTTTGATGTTACCAAACTTGGCTCCAGGTACCTTCAGGCCCCAGGTGTCCTTCCCTGTGTTTTTGGCTTCACACCTCCAGAAACTGATTGTGTCAGAACAGTTTAAAATCCAGACAGGTAGCTGTGTGAGAGGAGGCTGCTCTGTTCCCCAGGGGGTGGTTCTCCGCTTTGCCCCTGGGGTGTACCCATTAGTGCTGGGTAGTACCAGCCAGGTGCCAGCCCCTCCCATGGTGGCAGATCCGTGTCCTCCTCCCTTGGGCATCTCCAGTGGCTTCTGGGTCCGGCCTCTGGCCTCAGTGCTCCTAGCTCAGTGCTATGGAGCAGCTGGCACCTTCAGATGGTGCTGTATGTCTGAGCATTATTGTTTGCTGTCAGAGATGTGTCATACCATCACCCAGTTTTGGGCAACCCTAAGCTTTTGAAAAACAATTTCCAAAAGTTGATCACAGAGTGTTGCTGTGCCTTATAAGACCCTGCAGACAGTCCCAGAAAAGACCAGGAGGCTGCATGGGGATCTGTGAGCTGGGACAAGGCAGGTATTATGGATTTGACTGTGCTGTGGTTCATCTGAGCTGGTTAAACTCCTAACTTGTGGATGCACCTGCTTTAGAGCTATCAGGAACACCACTGTGCTTCATGCTGTAAAGCTTGAAGAATGAGTGAGTCCTTTGCCTGGTTTGTGCACCCCTGCAGGAGAGCTCCCTGCCAGGTACAGCACCTTCCAGGCTGACCTGCTGTAGAAGGGAGGTCTTTCTGGTTTTGACTGCTGGTTTGAGCCTCCCCACCAGACAAGCCAATAGTCCATTATAACTGGAGATGGATCAAATGCATCAGCCACATTTAGGGTTCATGCACAAACACACGACTCAGTGACCCCTGGCAGAAAGGTAAAAGCTGGGTGCAAAGGAAAATGGGCAGGTGGAGGTGAGAAGCATAACGCTCGAAAAGAACCTCAGTACGCTAAAGGGTGTGTTAAAATGCGTCTTTGTAAATTTGGGAGGAAAGGTAAGAAGATCTGGATTGGAGGTGATGTGTGCTCATCTCAGTTGTGTTTCTGCATCAGTCACTTGGCAAGTGGATGTCCAGTTCGTACAGAATTCTTGGAAGAAGAAGGGTGGGCACAGGTTGTGGAGAGCAGAGGGGAGGCTGGGGCCCTCTGCACAGGGACAAATTTGCAAAAGGGGAGAACAATTTGAATCACAACCAGCCTAAAATAGCATTCAAACTTGTCACCTTCCTTCTTCTCCCAGGAGTCAGCGATTGAGCTCATATTTGCTGCTTTTTTTACCACGGCTAGTGCCAGCACCTCTCTGATCCTCCTGCTACTGAAGCACCCCTCAGTGATTGAAAAAATGAGGCAGGAGCTGATGTCCCACAATCTGTACCAGGAGTGTGAACACTGCCCTGCAGGACCCTGCCTGGACACCCTGACCACCCAGAGCAGTGACAGCGAGAAGCCACTTCTCCGCCCCACCACCAAAGATGCTCACAAGGACCAGAGCCAGGCCCCAGGCCCAATGGAGGAAGGTTCCTCACAACCCCACACTCTACCAGAGCCCACCCTCCCCCAGAGCAGTTCCTGCACTGGTCCCCAGCTTCAGGCACAGTCAGGGCAGAGCTGTCACTGTCCCTTGGACATCAGCCTGGAGAAGCTGAGCCGCCTGCGCTACCTCGACTGTGTGATTAAGGAGGTGCTGCGGGTGCTGCCCCCCGTCTCTGGAGGCTACAGGACAGCACTGCAGACTTTTGAGCTGGATGTAAGTGCCTCGCACGCCGACAGGCTGCTAGGGACCTGCTTTCTGACACTGCCTGCAAGCACCTTGTGTCTGTGCACAGTGCTTGGCAGCCATAGCTCAGGGAAGGTGGCACTCAGCAACCTCTGTGGGTCCCACCCAGGCTGGTAAGAAAAGGAGCCACAGAACAGAGGGGCAATATGGTGGGGCTGTCCTCAGGCAGCCTCTGCTCACCCGTGGCTAGCACAGCTATCTGCACAGGTATGTAATGCTCCTCCTCTCTTCTCTCCTACTCCCCAGGGCTACCAGATCCCTAAAGGTTGGAGCGTCATGTACAGCATCCGTGACACACATGAAACGGCTGCTGTCTACCAGAGCCCCCCCAGTGCCTTTGACCCAGACCGCTTCAGTGCCACCCGGATTGAAGTCGCAGGCCGCTTTCACTACATCCCCTTCGGCGGTGGGGCACGGAGCTGCATTGGCAAGGAGCTGGCACAGGCTATCCTCAAGCTGCTAGCTATCGAGCTGGTCAGCACGGCCCGCTGGGAGCTGGCCACCCCCGGCTACCCCGCCATGCAGACCGTGCCCATTGTGCACCCTGTTGATGATGGGCTGCACCTCTACTTCCACCTCTTGCAGCCTGGCTGTGGCAGCAAGGCCTGAGCCAGAGTCACGCTGCCTCTCTCAGCCCTGGCGTTGATGCCCCTCCACGGCTGCTGGGGGCAGGTCTCTGCTGCCCCAGGTTATGTATGGCACTGGGTCCTGACAGAGCAAAACCCCATAGGTCTTTGGATTTTTCCTCTCCTGGTACGTAAGCTGGTAGGGAGCATCCTGTAGAGTCCTGCTCTTGAGCTCTAAGATGAGCCTTGGCCCCAGCCCCAGCCCAGGGGCAAAATACTGAAGCTGCTGGCAAGGGAGCAGCCCCCATCCGGTTGCAGCCAGCCCCTATCCCACACAGGTCTCCAACCACCAAGGATGGAGAGCAAAACTCCCAGCCTCCACAGCTAAGGCTCCCAGAGCTTTTCTGTCCCAGGGTTGTCTCCTGTGGGTGTGTTACAGGAGAGGCAAGATTAGCATCCTTCACAGTGCAGTTTTAGATGTAAAAGAGGGAAGATTGAGGAGGGGGTTCTGCAGGAAAACACAAGCCAGGGCTGCCCAATCTGTGGCATAAATTTTAGCTAGAATAATAGGGTGTAAACACTTAATCTTATTCCTGGGCTTCCCTTTAGAGCTGGCACAAAGAGAATGTCTCATCCATTGTAGTTGTGTGTATGTTGTGCCTGAGCACAGAGCTACTGCTCTGAGTCTGCCATGAAGCCCTCTCTGGGGTCCCTGCAGGATGCACTCCTCAGCTGCAGCCTGACCTGATCCGGCCAAAGCAGGGGAAGGGCCTTTGGGGAATAAACATTTGGAAAACAGACATTTTTAATACATCTGATTTGTGTTAGAAACTCCACTGTTCCTGTTGAGGCTGTTCACATTACAGAGGGGCCATTTGCAAAGTGAAAAAGGCCCCATAGTGGCTGGCTGGCCAGACTGACCACATTCCTTCCCACAGCCTTGCTCTGCCAGGAGAAGTGCCAGGATAGCAGCTCTGTGGGTCCATCCAGGGTGTGGTACCTGGGGGGGGCTAAGCCTGGATGCTGAGGCACCAGGTGGCTTTTGAGTACCACATGCCTCCCTGAGACACTAGGTGACTCTCTGATGTAAGAGTCATTTTAGTTGTGTACTGAGGACCAGGTTGAGCTGGGACCAGGTCCTTGCTCCACTGCAACATGCTTATAAGCTCTTTCCAGCTTCACCGCTGCTCCCCACTGTCATGCATCCTGCGTGAAAGCAGTGTGGAACCATCTGCCTTGTCCCTCCAGTGTATCCTGAGCCTGGTGGCACAGTGTGCTCTGTGTGAAGAACTAGCAGCAGCTTCACCTGCAAGGGCAGAAACATGGCATGAAGGCAGAGTCCCTTTGGAAAGTCTCTGGGGAGCTGTCCTGTCCCCTGCATGTGTCATCATCCTGCTTCAACGTCAAGCTACAAACGACCCTACCCTGCCCAGTCCCCCTTGCACATTGGTGCTGGGGCACAGCAGCAGGGTGTGTGCTGCTGTTAGATGTCAGAGGGCTGTGCAGTGAGCACAACGCTACCTGGGGCAGAAATGTGGCTCCCAAATGTGACAGGTCAAATCTGGAAGAGGTTGAGCTGTGGGGCTGAGTTAAGTGCTGTTGGCAGGTCGACCCCGTGATGAACCAGAGCCTCTGCCCCTGCTGACCTTGTCCTGAAAGGTGAATCTTTCTGGCTACCAGAGGTGAAATCAGTAGGTGGTGGCTGCAAGTGGCAGTGACTAACTTTAATTAGCAGGAGTTGCTGGCGTGGCTGTGACCCGTGGGTGACGCAGGCTCCCAACACAGGCAGGGTTCCGGGCAGGTCTCAGGGCAGGGCTGGGCCTGCAGCACCCAGCACCGGGTGCAGGAGGACCAGGGCTCCTTCAGCAGCGTGCTTAAAAATTACCCCGAGCACTAACGAGCCCCATAGCCACCCGCTGAAAAATGTAACATGAATCCAGCTTAAAAAAAGAGTCTTGAAACTGATTTTGTTTGCAGATAAACAAAAGCATTTACAAATGAAGTGTAATAATTGTTACTTGTAATCAAAGTTTGTTCATATTAGGCTGTTAATTTCTTGACCCCCTTCCAAGATGTTTTTAATTATCCCTTTCACTCTTTACCATTTGATTCTTTTCGAGCCGATGGCTGGGGAATACACAGCTGGGGAGATAATAAAGCCTTCCTGTGGCAATTATCGGTGCTCAGGCCACCGTATCTCGTTATTTTGATAGACAGTGAACTTGGCGCGGTTGCCGGCCGGGTTCACGCAGATGTCACGGTCCGTGTTGTAGGTCACAAGCAGGTCAGTGCCCGGCAAGGGGAGAGCGCAGGGTCAGGGCGCGGCCGCGCTCCCGGCCGCTGCCGCCCGGGCCCCGGGAGCCGGCCGTACCCCGAGGGGCTGCGAGCCTGTGGGGGAGAGGAAGTGCCCCCGCCACCCCCGCAGGTCCTTCTTGGGCAAGGGGCAGTCCTGCTCCCGTAAGTCATCGTGAAAGGAGGGAGGCTCCCGTGTGAAACGCTGATTGTCGGGAGAACAATAATTAAAAGTGACATCTCCCCCACGCACGCAATGCGACTTCCAGCGTTTATTGAGCTCGTCTGGGAGTAAGAAAGCAAAAGTAACAGGGACGGGGTAAGAAAAAAACGGAAAGGGAGAAAACGAGCTCGATAGTTTATTGGCAACAGCCGTACCCAGCGGAGCTCTCCGCGGCCCGTCCCTCGCTCCGCGTCCTCGCAGCCGCGGTCCGCGCCGAGCGCCCCTTCCCCAGCGGCCGCGACCCGCGGACGGAGCCTCCCTGCGGCTCCGCCGCGCTCCTCCTGGCCGGAGCTGCCGCTCCTGCGTGTCAAGCAACCCCCGGAGCCCTCCCGACGGCTTCGGAAGGGACTCCGTCTGCTTGCAGGCAGGGTACCCGGGCAGTGCCGAATGCCTTTTCCCGGGCCGCGGCAACCCCGACGGCCCCCGGGCGAGGGCGGGCAGCGGATTCCCAGGAGAGGAGCCGGGCACGGCGGGTTAGGTGTTTCCTTTCCGCGCTCACCTCCCTTTCCCTCGGTGACCCGCGCTTGAACCTGCCTCGGGAGGTCGAGACGCACTCCTGCGGAGGCTCCTTCCTCCGCGGCCGCTCAGAAATACAAGCCGGGCCCTTCGAGGTGAACGGGCGGACAGCGGGAACTCTTCCGCCGATGCGGCCGCACAGGGGCGGCTCTGCCGGGGGGCCACCGAGAGGCACCGGCACGGAGGAGCGCCCGCCCCGTCCGACCCCAGCACCGGTCCGGCTCCGGCTGCTGGCTCGCCGTTCCTGGCCGGCGACAGCAGCGTGCGGATCGGCGAAGAAGCTCCACAGCTTGCAGAGCGCACCGGCCCGGCCGGGGAGCGCCACCGGAGGATAGGTGTCTCCGGGCAGCGGGGATCCCGGGTGCTGGAGCAGGATGTTTCTCGGCGCAAGCTGGTGGTCTCTAACGAGTAGCGGTGATAAATCCGAGGAGGCGGTCGGCCGCCGGTTGTCTGCTCTCGGCAGCTCTGCGCAGCCCGCTCGGTGGGCGCGAAGCGAGCCCCGCAGCATCTTTCCTTCCCCGGCAGCCGTCTGCGGCGAGCACGATGCGCCGCGCAAAGCAAATAGTTAAAGATTTCGGGGGGAGGAGCCAGACCGCAATCCGCAATTAAAGATGAACTTTGGGTGAACTAATTTATCGGACCAAGGTAGGGTGGGCAGCAACCTGGAAAGGGTATAAAAGGCGGCCCGCGGCGAGCCCGGGCAGCACACTCGGAGCTCCCGTGGGGCCGGGCTGGACTTGCTCCCCCAGCCATGGGCTTCTCCGCCCTGGTCGCCAGCGCCCTGTGCACCTTCCTGCTGCCCCTGCTACTCTTCCTGGCCGCCGTCAAGCTCTGGGACCTGTACTGCGTGAGCGGCCGCGACCCCAGCTGCCCGCTCCCGCTGCCCCCGGGCACGATGGGACTCCCCTTCTTCGGGGAGACGTTGCAGATGGTGCTGCAGGTAAGGCAGGGCGATGCCATGCCGCGGGGAGCGGAGAAGAGCCCCGGCTCCTCCTCTGACTGTAGGGGAGGGGGATGAGCCGCGGCTTCGCCGGGCATCAGCACCCAGGTGGGAAAGAGCCGCTCTCCCAGCCCCTTCTCCTCCTGCTTTTAAAACTTATTTCGTTATTTGCCCTCTTCTCCTCTCCAGAGGCGGAAATTCCTCCAGATGAAGCGCAGGAAATACGGCTTCATCTACAAGACTCACCTCTTCGGGCGGCCCACGGTGCGGGTGATGGGCGCCGAGAATGTGCGGNCGGGGAGCGGGTGCGGCTGCCCGGGGCGCGGCGGCTGAGCCTGTGTCCTCTTCCTCCTCCTCGTTCCCCCGGGCAGGTGATCATGCGGGCCTTCTCCCGGGACGCCCTGCAGCACTACGTGCCCGTCATCCAGGAGGAGGTGAGCGCTTGCCTGGCGCGGTGGCTGGGCGCTGCCGGGCCCTGCCTGCTGGTGTACCCCGAGGTTAAGCGCCTCATGTTTCGCATTGCCATGAGGATCCTGCTGGGCTTCCAGCCCCGCCAGGCCAGCCCCGATGGTGAGCAGCAGCTGGTGGAGGCCTTTGAAGAGATGATCCGCAACCTCTTCTCCCTCCCCATCGACGTGCCCTTCAGCGGGCTCTACCGGGTAAGGCTCCTGGGAGGAGGGGGGAATATATAGCCCTGCATTCAGGCCAGCAGGGAGTGGATGGGAGGAATGGCAGCTTAAGTGCCACATTGTTCTTCCTGCTGCCTGGACAGGGCTTGAGGGCACGCAACATCATCCATGCCAAGATCGAGGAGAACATTCGTGCCAAGATGGCCCGAAAAGAGCCTGAGGGTGGCTACAAGGATGCACTGCAGCTGCTGATGGAGCACACGCAGGGCAACGGGGAGCAGCTCAACATGCAGGTGAGGTCTCCCAAGGGCCAGGCCCATCCCTTTTCCTCTCCTCTCTGTCAGCAACACGCTTATTTTTTGGGGCCAAAAGGAGACATCTGGAGGTGGCCTCTCTCCTCACTAAACAAACCAGTTGTTCACTGGGGTCCAGAGGCTGCAACCAGACTGCTGGATGGGGTGCACAGGATTGGGGCTGTGTCTACAGGGAGCACCAACCCCATTCTGGTCCCTGGGTACCTGCTTCAGCCTGGGAGTGATGCATAGCATTGTGGTGGTAGAGTGGGCCTGGAAGAGATAGTATGTTCAAAGCCTGTTTTATCCCTTCTCTGTCCTTTGTGTAAGGAACTGAAGGAGTCTGCCACAGAGCTGCTGTTTGGGGGCCATGAAACCACTGCCAGTGCTGCCACATCACTGATCGCCTTCCTAGGGCTGCACCACAATGTCCTGCAGAAAGTGAGGAAAGAGCTGCAGGTGAAGGTGTGTGTCTTCTCCAGAGGCATTTCACCGGGAGGGGTAGTGGGCAGGTACCCCCAGGAGAGGTATCCCAAAAGGGGTCCCCTCAACCAAGGTGGTCCCTAACTTTTTGGGGGTGGTGGGAAAATACTACTTGATGAGGGGTGGCTGCTTTGCGGTGCCAAGAGCCCTGGCCACCCACTCCATAAAAGTCATTGCAGCATCTTGCTTTCTAGGGCTTGCTGTGCAGTCCCAACCAAGAGAAGCAGCTGGACATGGAGACCTTGGAGCAGTTGAAGTACACAGGTTGTGTCATCAAAGAGACCCTCAGGCTAAGCCCTCCTGTTCCTGGAGGATTTCGAATTGCACTCAAGACCCTTGAGCTAAATGTAAGTGGGGCTAGGTCATGAAAACTCCGTGCAGATGCAAAGCACCAGTGCATTTATGTAGCTTTATCTACCTTTGAGTGACCTGCAGGAGGGGAGGTGGGGGTACACAAGCATGTTCTGTGCTGATACTTCATCTTATTTAACACCATGAAGCACTTCACGTCTCCTTTATCTGCTTTTGATAGGGTTACCAGATCCCTAAAGGTTGGAATGTTATCTACAGTATCTGTGATACCCACGATGTGGCAGATCTTTTTACTAACAAGGAAGAATTTAACCCGGATCGCTTCATGTCTCCATCTCCAGAGGATTCTTCTAGGTTCAGTTTCATTCCTTTTGGTGGGGGCTTGAGGAGCTGCGTGGGCAAAGAGTTTGCAAAAGTCCTTCTAAAAATATTTACAGTGGAGTTGGCTCGGAGCTGTGACTGGCAGCTGCTGAATGGACCTCCTACAATGAAAACGGGCCCCATAGTGTACCCTGTGGACAATCTGCCTACCAAATTCATAGGTTTCAGCGGCCAAATCTGAGAGGTCAATGCTTGCCTCTGGCTGGATTTCATATAGCATCTAATATGTACATAGTACCTTTTTATAGTAACAAAGGCCTTTAAATATTTAAAAATTGTAAATGTAAAATAGTTATTTATGTCTTCTAAATATTTCAAAAAGGCTGTGATTTTTTCCCCCCTAAGCACTACAATTATGGGTCTCTGATTCATAATTAGATTGTTATTTCTATAGAAATAAGTTTACCCCTATTTAAAAATCTTATTGCAAGCTGGCCAGCTTAAACACTTGAAGACATTTCAAGACGGTGTCTGTATCAAGAAATATTCTTAAGGGCATTTGAGACAATGGGTAACTATAATCGAAATTACCTGAAATTGTTATTGCTTGAGAATGTTTTCAGTATTATTTGTGTCTAGATCTCATGTTTTATGTGTAAATTTTAAGTTTGATAATAAAGTTTATTTTTTATTATCCTCTGTCTGAAGATCTCTGTGCGTGCTAAAAGGCAGCTAGTGGCTCTGAAGAGTGTAAATAGAAAAGTCAGGGAATGCTTTGGGGAATGAGCCAGTTTCTACTTCTATGCTTGTAACTCTCCCCTACCTCCCACCCCCACTGTCGTTCTCACTTGTGAACAGTAAATCATTGCAAATTTTAGCCTGTAAGTGGCAAGAGTGGTGCAAAAACATACACACCCACTGAATCAAGTATGGAGTGATAGGAAGAGGTACAAGTACTCTTTTACAGTACACATGATCTTGAGACATGGTAAATAAAAAAGGGAAGCAGAAGAAGAACATGTTACATAAATCTTTCCTGTAGCCAGGGAAAATAGATAAGAGGAAAAAAAAATCTGTAAAGGTCCTCTCCTCCCACCTTACTGCTGACCTGTGCAAACACACCACTGGATCTCATTCTGTGTTGAGTCTGCTGGCTATGAATCTTTACTTATGAAGGTGTCTCTTATCAGCTGGCAGAGCAAATAAAATCTGCTGGTACTTCTTGAAATGCAATGACTCTGACTAGGTCAGAGATAGAGCATGCATTTGGTTTAAGAACTTCTTTCCTGGAATTCAGCAAAGTGAAAACTAAAAGGCAGGCACTAATGTGAATTGATTAACAGGGAATCGGCTGTTGAGATGCGATTCCCCAGGGGTGTGTAAGCAGGGCAGATAAAATGCCCTAGGCATGACCCCTGTTTTGGCTTAACCATTGGGGTTTTTGTGCTTCCTCCCCCCTTTACTACACCTATTAGTCTTCCCTCAAAAGTCAAACAACATAGGAGAGCTTTATAAACATCTACAAAGTAAACCAATGTAATTCAGTGCCACAAACACATATAGCACTGTATGGACTAATTAAATTTTTTGTTTGCTTCTGGAAAACAGTCATTTTTTTCATTATGTTATCCCAAAGTCTAAATTAAGGATGGAGTTAACTTGATCAAAATCACTGCAGGTGTTTAATAGCATCTATGAGGTTCTGGATTTTTTTTTTTTAATGAGTGTTTCTATGACACATTTGATGTGTTTCCAGCTAGTATTTTAAATGCATACGTTTCTTATGTAAGACCTTAGACACAACATAAATATGAATATACCTATCCAAAAGTGTTTTGATATTATTTTTGTAGTCATAAAACACAAAAGGCCCTCTTTTTAGATTGTGACTGAGTGATCTTGGCAATGTTTAAAATCTTAAATAATTTTTGATGTCTTTTATAAGTTGGATTTTTTTTCATGGTCTTCATACTATCTTCGTATTTATTTTGTTTTTATAAAGAATGGGAACACAAGTGCTCTCTGGAGCATATGGAGAATATGACCACTGTTTCACAGTCTAAGGTCATACATACAGCCCTGAGAAGGATTTGGGGTGTTGATGGAGAAGCAGTTCAACGTGACCCAGCAATGTTGCTTGCAGCCCAGAAAACCAACTGTATCCTGGGCTGCATCAAAATAAGGGTGACCAGCAGATTGAGGGAGGTGAGACTCCCCTTTTACCCCACTCTAGTGAGACTCCACCAGTGGTACTGTGTCCAACTCTGGGACCCCCAACAAAGGAAAGATACTGTTGGAATAAGTCCAGGGAAGGGTCACAAAGATGATCAGAACTTGCCTATGAAAACAGGCTGAGAGAGTTGGGCTTCTTCAGCCTGGAGAAGAAAAGGCTATTGGGAGACCTTATAGTGGCCTTCCAGTGCCTAAGGATACCTTCAAGAGAAACAAAGAGAGTATGTGTGCAAGGGCATGGAGGTAATGGCCTTCAAGGCAGACAAAGGGTAATGGCCTTAAATTGAAGGAGGGGAGATTGAGATTAGATATGAGCAAGATATTCTGACACTGGCACAGGTTGCCCAGAGGAGCTGTGGCTGCGCCCTCTCTGACAGTGTTCAAGGCCAGGTTGGATGGGGCTTTGAACAACCTGGGCTAGGGAATGGTGTCTCTACCCATGGCAGAGAATTGGAAATAGATGATCTTCAAAGCTCCCTTCTAACCCAAACCATTCTGTGATTCTATGACTTCTCAGTCTCCTTTTTTTCCTTCTATTATTGAGTCAGATTTGCAAAGCTTTTATATTTGAAGGGAAAAAATTGTCTAGATATCTAAGGGCACATCCTCAACTGTTGTAAATGACAACATAACCTACAGTAGGCACTGTCCCTGTATAGTTTATCTCTGTAAATGGCCTGTAAACTACTGCTGGGTAGTGTAGGCATCTTGGAGTCAACCTTAAACAAGCTGTCCCAAGAATTGGTAGCAATATGGAGCTCAGTGTGGGTTAATTGCTGAAGTATTTGCCCAACTTCTTGAGCAGGTTTTACAACCCCTGCTAATCTCCTCTATGCAGCTGTATCTTGACAGCTTAGATGCTGTCTGCAGACCAGTTTCAGGTGAGCTCTGGTATGATTCTATGTAGCTTTGCCTGCTCAGCAACAGCTGTTGTGTGCATATGTTGACACTGTGGCTGTCAGTTAGGAGCTGGCTGTCTCTTGCCCCCTCAAGCCCCCACCCCTTTTGTTGTGCTGTATCCAGGAGCTGATCCTGTTGAAAAATTGCCTACCATAAAAACTAATGGGGTTTTGGGGGGTTGCAGACTGGGTTCTCACTCTAGCTCTGGGTGTGAATGTTGTTTGTGCTGGGGTGCTGCAGCAGAGATGGAGATGGAAGAAGTGGTCACTTTGGCCAGCTCTGCAGCCAATATAGGTACTTCTTAGAGTCATGCTCTAACTTTCCTTTTGCTAGTGTTGTTAGCACGTGTTGCTGTAAGTGGCTGGTTCTCCAAGGTTTGCAGGCTGTAACACATTCAAGAGCCAGATTTGGTGAGGAGTGCTTACTCTCTTCTTGTAACTGGGCCTTTTTGTATTCCTCCTGGTAGTTAACTTGTCATTTAAAAGAAAAATCTTTGACTGGGTCTCTCAAAAGCAAACAAGTAAGCATATAGCAGAAGGTGCTATGCTTCGGTTCTGGTGTAAAATGCCATGATTTATATGCAGCATCCTGGCTCTTCTCTGAGTGTAAGGTGAGTTACTAGAACCCATGCTTCTCCTAAACCCGTGTGAATAATAGCTCCTGCCAGCCAGCAGTATCTGGTTCTTAATATTCTTGAAATGTCTATGTAATGCTAAATGTGTGATTCTTAACAACACAGAATTATATCCATTCTTGAATAAAAATGGCATTAGAGAATTGCATTGGTGTAAACTGAAAATGATGAAGGATACCTAATAAATCATTCCTGGTTATAAGGTATTTCCAGATAAGGTCAGAATAGGTAATAGTGAATTTTGGTACTGGTTATATGAGTAAGAAAATGTGCAAATGAATGCTGAACACTCATTTGAAATAAAAAATAATGAAATCAGAATTAATAGTTTTTATAAGTTATTTATTCTGTCCCAGTGAAATGAGGACATCTATTTTCATGTTGTTTTCATCAGTGAGCTGGGAAAGGACTGTTTTCTTTTGGTTCATAATAACACCTTATTGAAGGGAAAGTATAATTTGAAGCTTTGTATGTTTAAGGTTTTGGACTTAGTTTTACAATTTTATTTTATATTTTACCTTTATTACGTGAGTCTTTTCTTGAATTTTGCAAGATGAGAGACTGACAAAAAGGTTGCCCTTCCTTCTATCCCATTTCAGTATATGGTATGTTTTCTCATTTTATTCTGGTCAGTGATTTAGACTAATCTTTGGAGAGGTACCCAGAAAAATACTTAATAATATGTAAAATATTCCATCCTTGACTTTCAACGGGTACTGTCCTAAGTGCTGTAGGAAGTTGTAAAAACTTCTTTTACAAATGTGTACCTAGTCACCTTTGAGGGCAGAACACTGATGTATTTTGGTAATTTCTATGCATTGGCAGATTTGTTCAAGGTGGTTGTCCCGGTTGTTTAAAACTAGGGTGCAACCATCTCTCTCTTGTTCTAAGCATTAGAATTTATTTTTATGAGGTATAAATTCTGAAAAATTGTGGTCTTAAAGGGACTTGCACTGTTTAGGCTCCCTGCAAATCCAACTATTTTTGACTTAGTCCCAAATACAGATTAAGAATCCCAAGTGCAAGGAACCCACTGCAGAATTACTTTATCTTAGATTTATTACATACCATCTTCCCTAAAATAGTCTAACAGGATCCTATGTGAGGCTATCTATAAATCTATTGATTTATGGCAGTATTCTTGAAATGAACAAAGGCAGTCACAAGTCTCATGTTTGGGATGTACTACTCAGTAGATTGTCCCAGCCCCAAATTAGTTATTCATGTCTTAAAGGTACTATGTTACACGTAGTTGTCTTCTCTATTGTAACAAAAAAAAAAAAAAAAAGGTTTGGATAGCATTTGTTAATCCAGATAGTTTTGTTTGCCAGGTGGTTTGTATTGTAAATCTCTGTCAAGTTATACATCCAGCATGCAACGCAAAACATATACAGATTAGCAGCAAAGATTCGAAAAGTTTATTAGTTGCAACCATTAGAGTGATAGATTAGGAGAAAGGAAACATAACTGGCAGCAAGTTTAGAGAAGACTCATTACTTGACTGGCTTGCTTCACTTGTTTAATAATGTCTTATGGAAAATGTTATATGAGAAGTTCAATGAATAACGCAGCCTTCGTTAAGTTATGTAAATGAATGTAGCTTCGTGGGTGGGTTAGAAATAAAATATTTAACAAAGCTGTTTACATCCAAAGAGTAAGAGCATCAGAGACAGCTTTTAACAAATCCGATTCAAGTATTTAAAGTGTGACAGACAGAGTGCTTTAGTAACAGCACATACTAGCGCTGTTTTAATAGGTGTTTGTGGCTTGTCTTTCATTTGCAACATAGGCAGGGCAACGTGTTAAATATTGTCAGTTAATTAAAGTGTTATTTGTTCCTTGACCGGCAGTCCTGATTCCCGTTCATGCTATTAGTGCCCCAGGACACAACTCCTGTGATTTGCAAGGCCAGAGGGACCATTCACTTATGGTGACTTTTTTAAAGCAACTTAAGTCATTACCTGTTTGCCAGGTCATTTTGTTTACACACAATTCATATTCTGGTTGATTTCAATGCATCTTCCCCCCCCCGCCCCGCCCCCAATTTATGACCAATTAGGGAAGCCTGAGCCTCCATGGGTTAAGTTAACATTGCCATGCAGGATAACTGCCACAACACAAGAAAATTATAAACCAGACTAAATTAGCTATTGGCAACATCCTTTCCTACCACACCTTCAAATGCCAACCCTTCCTATGTCTCTCCCACAACAAATCCTTGGGTTTGGGCCTCACAGCTTACCCAAAAGGTCAAAGATTGTTGGAGGCTGTTTTTGAGCAAGGGGGGGGAAATAAATTCCAGAGATGAGGGCCCGTCACAGGATCTCTCCAGAGATAAAAATAACCAAAAGGTGGTTCCATTTTCACTTTTTTTTGGGTAGGAGGCAGGTCAGTAACTTTCTACAGTGGTTGAGAGCTGAAAATATCAGTGTCAATACAGAGATCTGGGTCCTGAGGAGCAGTCTAGCTGAGGCAGTTCAAGGAGATGTGCAGAGGCACACAACTACCAAGACTGTGCTAAAACATCTTTGTTAATGCTGCTTTAAATTAAATAGCTTTCTCCAGCCATCACTATTTTGAGGGAAGAGCACCAACCTATTTTTCCCCCTGCTTCACATATATAGGGTCACAGTTAATTGACCTAAAGAAGCAAGGGGCTGTGATAAGCTTTACTTAATAGACTTTATTTTACCTCTAGCCCCCTCTGAATTAGCTATATGACTGTATCCTCTGGGAAAGGAAAGAGGGGACTGAATAGTGCATTGCTAGTCTCTGTGGATGGGGTGGGTTATTTTCCTCTGACTTACAAGTCTGTATCATGCACCTGCTTCTCTTGGAAGTCTGGAGACCACAGAGCAATTGGAAACTGCTCCCTGACCTGGCAAGAGCCTCCTCTTTTGTGAATTGTCTTTAACTTCAACAAGAATGGAAGGAGGTAGAGTGAGGGACAAAGGGGATCCACCAGTGAGACAAACAGCCCCACCACTCCAGCGTCACACCACAGCCCTGGCTGCATCACACACACATGATTTTCATCCTAATGTCATCCTTCTTGTCTCACCTTCTCTTGCTCTTTGGTGTCATTATATTGAATATACATTATTGATGTTAATGATGCTGCCTATAGTGCTGCAGGATGCTAGTGCGTGCATTATAAATCTAGCAGCTAAACAGAAAAGTTCATTAATCTTATCAACAGATTGCCCGAAGTAAGGGCATGTCGTGACCTTTTTGCTCATTGTATGAAAAGAAATGGCTCAGATTTGTGACGTTTCTGAGGGAACCTTTCCTCTAACTGGGACTAAGAGCATTCCGGTCACTGAAATGCACTAATTGTCAGTCAGCATTTCCAGAAAAATTTGCAAATTTCAACCACAAGGATGTACACAGAAAAGTACACTTTACAGAGACAGGTTACATGCCTGCAAAGTGGAACCATCTACTTTCTATGATACCATTTTATTGTTTTCCCATTTTCCATACTGTTAGTACTTTTTTTTTAATCAAGAGTTTGAAGATGTACTTATTATCAAAGCATTTAGAAGCAGAGAGAGAAGATGGACTGAACGTGCTGATGAGGAAATCCTTAAGCACTCAAAGGTACCATATGTTTATTTTGGTGGCTCTTTGGTGATTGTTCTTTTCACCTTTTATTAACCTGCAAATGGATTAGTCCTCGTAAACTAAAGAGGAGAGACCAGTGCACAACCCACTGCCCCAGAGATAAGGTCACAAAGAGGGGACGTGTCCTGAGTACAACCTCGGAGAAGAAATAGAAGTCTGAAGGCATTTACACTACGTTGCCATTGCGCTTTACTGGCCCTACTGTGATTTACCGTATCAGTTCAACTGCTGACACCTTTATGTCCCTCCCTCCTATCCCAGCAGGCCACAGAGACACAGTCCATGATAGATGCTGGTGAACTTTTCCTCTGATCACCTTCTGAAGAACTTTCCCATAATCTATTGTTTTCTATCACAGTGGAAAACAAAACAAGGTTTTTTTTGACTTTCAGTTACCAGCTATTTTGCCCTAACTTTAAAGCAATGTACTGAATTTATTACATCAGTGTGAAAGAAGTTTTAAACTCTTGTCTCTTTATCCTACTCCCTGAACTTAACATGGTCCAGAGTAAATCAACATAATTGCTGTTAGACCTACATTGTTGCAGGAATGTTTTATATTCTATGTTGTCAGTTATTTAGAACAGTTAATTGAAATTGCAAACATAAAAAGAAGAAAGCTACAGTTAAGAAATTAGCTTGGTTTTGGGTGCCTGTGGCTACTGTATGAATTATATAAAGAACTAACGTTAACTTTAATGTTAAAACTAGAAGAGTCTAGAGTATCTAAAAGAAAAATATAGTTGTGTATTCAAGGAAAGTATTTCCTTTAATTGGCCACATAAAAATATAAGAACTCATTCTGGACTGAGCGAAACAGCTGACCTGACACTCCTCTCCATAATTCTAAAATATTTACCAAAAATATTGCATTCACTTCTAAATAAATAAATGCCATTGGCTCCACCTGGTTTGGTCTCATCCAAATTCAGCACCACTATTACAGCAGGAAAGGGAAAAGAAAGTCAGAGCAATGTTAAGAAATGGCATATTGAAGAGCATGGTCTTGGAAGAGAAAAGGGGGGAACAGCCCTGCAAACTCTCCTACAGGGGTTCTTCCTCTAAATATGCCCTCAGCTTCCTTCCTTGCTACTGCAGCTGGCTGAAAGAGTGAGCAGAGATGTGTGTAGAAACAAGTGCCTAATGTGTATGGAAGCATCAGTACTTGTGTAATAGGGGGTTACGGAGAAGCTGGATTGGGAAGCAGATATCTGGGAAGTCTGAGGAGACACCTGCCAGTAATTTTCTGATGGCACTACTGATCAGCTTCATCCTTCCAGCAGAGGAAGGTCTACAATTAAAATATTCCAACGTATGCTTTCACTATCCTCCGCAAGGCTCTCTCCCCTCTCTGGGTTGTGACAGTACAGCACTGCATTAATTTTCTAGCTCCTGTATATTGATGGCAACAAACAATTTCTGTTAAAATGGCATTTTCACTGCAGTGGCCCATGAAGGGCCACAATTGTAGCATCTTTCATGCCAAAAAGATCCTACTCTGTAGCTTGACTCTAAATGTGGTGAGTTTAGGAAAGGCATGAGCAGGGAAAGAATTGATATGACCAGTGGTGAGGGTCTCAAAGCTTTGTACTCTACAGCTTGAGTTTTTCTTTTGATAAATGCTTTCTTATAATTAACATTGCTGTAGAGAAGATTTGGCCCAATGTCTTTTAATAAATTAAGTCTTTGTCTTGTAATTCTTTTTTCATAGACTGAACTTCACACTTCTCAAAGCCTTGCTTCTGGGCTCTGCTATATCACTTTAGCTGGCCGTGGTTTTGGAACAGTTGCTTTCAGCAGAATAGTGATATTACAAATCAGCCTTATGTTCCTGAACTCCGTAAGACTGAGCACTTGCTTTATCTGACAGCATAGTCTGCAGGCAGGTTAGAGATAGAACTATTTACCCACTCTGTACAAATGTATATAGTTATGCATCTGGCTATATGAAGTTAGGTAGTAATATGTGAAATGCTGTTAATCTTCACAGTACCTACACTAGGCAAAGAAACATGCACACACTGTGGAACTGAAGTTTGACCTGTCATCTCTAAAGCACAGTGTGATTGTCCCTCAACCCTTCTGCTGCTTCTTGTTTGCTTGTCTTTCCCAAAGCCTGAAGGAAGTAAAAGGATTTCAGAAGAAGCTTCTGGATAAGCCACACTGTCCTTGCAGCCAAAGCAGAAAAAGGACAGGAGTGGGGTCAGGCCACCAGCCTGGGACAAGGTCAGTGTGGCTGCCCTTCTGCCTGCTCCCCTTCTTCCGACGGAGAGCACACAGATCTGCTAAGAAACAGTAGGTGCAGAAACCTAGCTAGGGCTTTGCCTGCTGGTTTTGCTGCACTCTGTAGCTCCTGTAGGCTGAGCAGGTGCAGGCACCAGGACCACCTCCCTGTCAGCTTCCTCCTTTGACCTCCTGCATGTCCCTGATCCCTAATACCTGGCCCTGCACTGTGTTTTCCCTCTCCTCCTGCAGATCCCTGGACAGAGGGCAAATGTGGTTTCATGGCTCCTCACACCCTCTGCATCTCCCTCCCTTGTGCCAGGCTTTCCCTTTCCCATACCTCCGGTGACAGTGCTCAGGACGACCCCCTCTCCCCAGCCCAGTCAGTAGGCTCCCATCTGAATTCCCTTCCACAGTCTCCTAACCCTAGTGAAGGCAGTCTTTCCAGTCTTATTTGTCTGGGAAATAGCTCATTTAACTGGGACAGGGAGGATGGGCTGAGATGAGAAAGAGCCATTGTTATGCTGAATGTAGCTAATGGGTGCCACCAGACACTTGTGTGATCTACAGACCGTAGCAGAAGTCTCTTAAACTGTGCTGGTGCTGCCCTGGGCATTTGCCACTTCTCCCTTCTTAGTCGTCAGTTTTCCCTCCATTTGAAGAAGGGTCTGGCATTGCTCTACACCATTCCTTGGCATTTTCTAGTGGATTGGATGGGCTAGTCAAAACACACCATACTGCCCAGGGAGAAAGACCCTCGAGATGAGAAAAGGCCTTATAATGTGTCATCAAAAACCTGAGACTGGCTTTGGAGAGGGATCTGGTGAGCTGGGTGGGACTTGCCCTGTGTGTAAAGGACAGCTGTAGCTGCAGACATGGCTCCAGTCTTGGAGTTAACTGTGCACTGGATGGTTGTGTGGAGGAGGGTGGGATATGGTGACTCGGGCCCCTGCTTTCTCTTGAGTGCTTAAAGTATGTGAGAAGGAGAAAAAAAAAATCCACACATTTCCAGGAGGAGAAAATGTATTTTTCAGAGTCAGATGCTGGACCTTCAGCAGATGCATCTGTCAGCTGCTGTGTCCCTATGTGTTTGAGGAAGTCCTCCTTTGTGTGCCTGTAGAACTTTGCTTTAACTCTCGACTGGACTAGAGCTTTTGTGGTTAACAGCAAAACCACTATTAAATATTTTAAAAGCCAAAATAACTCGGGCTTTTACACCAATAATCATTCACTGTCATATCTCTTCCACATCTCATAGGGCTGCCTTTTGGAAGCAATGGGAAGTGTTGCTCACATTTTTAGACCTGCTTTCTGAACAGCTGGAAACAAGTTAATTTTTTACCCTTTCTTATTTTATTTCTCCCTCTCACCCTCTGTCTGTATCACAAATGCTGACTTTAATATTTAATGCTGCACCAGTAGTTAGTCTCTTGGAGTTTTCCTTGTGATCAAAAATGTGGAAGATGGGTAAGATTTTGCCTGTCAGAAACTGAGTGTCACAGATTCACTGAAACATCCCAGTGCTGGGTGGGTTGTCTGCAAATATGCTGTAATGAATCATTAGTGAAGTCTAAAGGGAAGATAACATGTCAGAGGTTGGCTACAGATATACCTTCTAAATCGGTATGGAAGATGGTTGTTTCCATATTCCCTGAAAGTTATAGGGAAGGTACTTGAAATAAATCTTGTAAGAAACAGGGTGGCTGGCATGTGGTGTCACGCACCTACGAGTCACACCTAGTCCAATTCAGCAGTGGCTGAAGTTGTTAATATATCATTGTCCTTTAATGGTCTATGAAAATGAACTTTTGATCTCAGTCCTGTTTTAAGTAAACAGATGACCCTGTCAAGCAACACCATCCCATTTGGGAGCTCAGCAGAGGCTAAAGCTAGCAGTAAAAGGTCTGCCATTTACAGACATTGCTAGTCAGCTGTGAACTTTTGTCCGGGGATGGTGGTGGTGAAAGGAGGAAGTAGGAGTGATACTCAGGCCTTACCAATTTCTGGTATGATTAGTTGTTTTTTTTTTGTTTTTTTTTTTTTCGGGGTTTTTTTTGTTTGTTTGGGTTTCTTTTTGTTTTTGTTTTTGTTTTTTTAAAACTCTAGTTCATTCTGTGACGAGAAATTTTAAGAATTAAGTATGTTATACATGAATAAATGTAGGAGGCAGAAAAGGTAGAAAGCCCCTGCCTGTCTACTCTACTGAGAGAGTTCACATACGGTTCACCCATCCTCTTACCCTGCTGGGAGGGCTGCAGTGGCAGCCCAACACTCTGCTGCTTTTAATTTGGGTGATGCTGAAGAACGATGGTTAGGACACACTCAAGCTCTGGGCCTGTTGATCTGAACTTGGTGATGAAGTGAGTAAGGGCTTCCACCAGAGCTAGTGGATTGAACTCCTTCCCGTCGCAGTGCTGGAAACCAGCGATGTATTGCAACAAGCCGTGCTAAAGGGATACCAGGGGCCACTTCAAATATGGCCTTAAAATGTTTTTTTTTTCATGAACAAGGAAATTCACCCTCTATAAACCCCTTTTTTGCAGATTACAATCTTCTTTGCTAAGCCCACATCATTAGTTTAGAGTTAAGGGCTGCCTTATACCATAAAGCTGGATAACCTTTTCTTGTTGGGGGAGGGAAGGGAGCTGCATGGCCTTTCACCTTCCAGCTTTACAAGCAAAGCCAAACTTATGGGCAATCACTGTGCAAAATGCTTCTCCCCTCCCCCTCTTCCAGTGATGGCTGCAAACAAAGGTCTTCAGGGCTGGCTACCCCAGACTTCAGGACTTTTAAGGGTCTTTACTTGACTAGAGATCAAAGGTTTCTCCTTAAAGAGTTTATCACTCAGACAAATACTCTGCAGTTAGCATTTCAAACTGGGTTTACAAGTCAAATAATTTAGCAATTTCTTCTAGCCATGTGGCCTTATGCAGAGGCTGCTGGATGCCAATTATAGCACCACCCTGACATGGGGTGCAGCACTATCTGCTGACAAACGTGCATGCCCTTTTCACCATTCTTTACCACAGAGAAAAGAGATTTCCACATATCCTGAGCAGTCTGGGACCTAATCAGCTGGGGCTTGTGTTCCCTTCCCGGGATTGCTGGATCCTTGCTTGTTACCTTCAGTATGTGTCTGCATCTCTCTCTGCCCCTGAAGAGTGTTTTTCTCCTTTGAAATGTTATGGGCTGTGAAGACATGTAACTGGACAGTGGTCATTATTATCGTTGGTGTACAATGCAGTACTGAGACTAAGTCAGTGTCTTAAACATTGTTCAGATATCCCTGATCATTAACCCTTCTCTGTTCAAAGTTGTTATCAGAACATTCTAGTACTAAGAAGAAGAGACTGCCAGTTGTACCTGCCTGCAAGCAGGCCAAGCCAATGCCCAGAATGCCACTGTAGGCAAACCTGTACCAACATGTTGGCTTCTTGAGTCCAGAGCTCTGTTTATTTTCTGTGCTAGATCTTAATCTGTTATCTTCTGCTTCAGTTCTCTTGCTGTGCTCATCACTTTGAGCATCTTACAGAGAGAGACACATTGTGCAATGATGCTAGCACCCATCTTGCATTCCTGCAGTTTTTCATCTCGTCAGCCAAAGAAATGGAGTCACTGATTTGGTTTGGGGCAGGTGAAACTTTTGCTTCTGTTACTTAGTCTTTTATGTACATCTTCACAAAAAATTAACTAGAGACAACTCTGTTTACACATATTTTAGTGTGAATGTAAAATTATAGTAGCAATCTCAGCGTTCCATTAAATTGTGAGAAGAGGGATTCATTGAGGGGGAAGTGTCAAGATTTACAGAAACTACATGAGAGGTCAGCTAAGGATTGCTTTTCAGCAATCCTCTCCAGTTTTATATGACTGTAGTATCTGCTCAGCACCCTGGCAACAGTGCTAAGTTTATAGGAACCATTTTTGATTATCAGACCCTTTGCCTCACAGAAAGGGTGGTGAGTTTCTAAATTATTGGAAAGTGTATGACTTCTGTTCCCCAGGCTGACAGTTTTTACAAGAAGCCAATGTCATTAATCCAAACACATTGGCTGACTGACAATTCCAGGCTGAGGAACACAGATGGTACCACATCTTCTCCTGACCAGATTCTGCACATTAGGCTGTCCTTGCCCAGTGTCTCCACCATGCAGAAGGCCCTTGCAGAACAAGTTGAAGCTAAGGAGGTAACCGTCACTTCAAAAGCAAGGGAATTATATTTTGGAGGGCTTTCACATCCAGTGTACTTTCAGGAGCAGCTTTTGGAAGCCATGAGACCAAAAGCTTCCCTAGTCCTACTGAGGAAAAACTAGCACCCAGTTTCCTTTCTGAATCCTTCTGGAATAGATAATATTCAAGTGAAGGCAGTAACAGTTACTGTGTGTTCACAACATCTAATGTGCTGCAAACAAGAGTCATGTACCTCGCCCAACTGCCTATATGGAAAAAGTTAGAAAACCAGAAATGTTAGGAACTCTAGAATCTGATATGTTCAGGTATTGGCATCTGAATTGCCAAACAAAAATAAAATATGTATGTTGGTATATAGAAGATTGTGGAAGAAAAATTTGATTTCTGATGGATTTCAGTTTTAGGCGGACATTCAGAAGTACATCCTAACTGGGGTCTGGTCAGTATTTGTACCCTGCTGTGTTATTTCTACATTTTTGCTGAATTATACCCAACTCTTTCAAAACAACAAACCCAAATAATCCCTGTGACATATTTTATTCTAAATCAATGTTATGATAAGAAAATGCTAAACCAGTCAAATCAAGTTAATCATTAATTTTATCATGTCAAGTTTTCATTATCTAACACAGGGACCATGCAATGTTGCACACAAACCCAACATATACGAGAGAACCAGATTGATGTTGATAACAAAACCGCATTTGAATTTGAAAAGCTGGTCTGTATCTAGCTAAAATTTCATGCAGGACTTCTCTGACAACCCAGTCTTTACACAGGAGTCCTATAAAAAGCTTCTCCTTGTTTATTTTGTTATTAGTTAAAATTTTGTCATAGCGTCTAGAAATCTGAAGCATGGGCCATGTGTCTAGAAGGGTATTTTGTTCCCCATCTTTGTACTTGATAATCTGCAGGTCTTGAGAGCCCTAGAAACATTATTTTTCTACCAGATATGGTCAGGATGTCACCTGAAGGAGGAAAAATAGCAATGGTGTCTTCTTTTCATCTAGTTGCCTACTACTGAAAGCTGGCTTAGGAAATAAATGTTGTAGCTCGGCTAGGTGACATGCTTCTCCTTCTTGCTGGCAAAGCATTTCTAACCACTGAGCCTCTGGGGCAGGATAATGGAGTGCTCAGCTCTGGGGGAGGAATTTGACTTTGCCTGAAACAAATGTGCCAGAACAAGATTTTAAGTATTCACTGGCCTGGCCAGGAAGCAGAATTCTAACACAGGAGTTGTGGTGCTCATCTGAAAGTGAGTATCAGACCTCTGAGAATCTTCTAGCTGCTTCTTGCAGAAGCCATCCTAGAAAAACACCACAGTGAGGGGCTTGGCTACAGTTTTTGTGAAGTTGTAAGTCTTTTGAAGAAAGCTTGATTAGGTTGAGGATGAGTTTGATGTTGTCATTTTGGCTACTGTGGTGGTGAGATGGCTAGACAAATGTGAAGTTTGTGTATTCAACCTATGTGCTTTTTAAATAGCCATCCACAACCTTAGCACTAGATATCAAATGCTCGACCTTTCTAATGATGAGGGAGTTTGATTTTGTAGAGGAGAATATCAAAGCTTAACTCCAAGGGATCCCTGATTCTGAAGTTTCAAGTCTCCCCCAGTGTAGACCACAACACTGGGGAGTGTATTTGCTCATTGTGGTCCTGGAAATAATAACTAAAACTGAAGAGTGAAGCAAGAAGCAGCACCATTGACTTACTGCAGAAATGCTCAGATTTCTTAATGGGCTATCAGTATTGCTGTGCCTGAATGTGAACATTGTCCACTTTATCATATTTATCTGGAAAGATGAATTGAAAAAAAGATATTCATAAACCTGAATCTTTCTGGGTGATTTATCAAGTAGTAGGAAAATTCAGAATATGAGGGTGAAGTCTGGAAAATAGCTGTTATGGACTGAATCAATGCAAAATATAAATTTCTGATCTTTTATGCCCTATTTGGTTTGTTCATGTTATTTCCATGTAGTAAACAGGGATCCAATTTTGCATTCCTTACTCAAATGCACAATTAATGTAAAAGAATCACCTTCTCTGAAAAGGAGTTTTGATAGATCTGAGTTAAAACAGCAGGACTGGGCAGGAAGTCATACACTACGTACTAATAAATCCTTAGCATAATGTGCCACAAAAACTAGAAACTAAAATATTCACACTGACTGTAAAAAGATTTTTCTACACTTCACCGCAGCCTAAGGTACATTTTGTTTTGGAAGCAATGATATACAAAATTTTCAATATAGCAGGTCAACATTTTGATAATATATTCCTACCGTTATGATTAGCTAGTGATGTAGTTCTTGTGAAGTTTAGTATCTACTGATGCAAGTGGTGAGGGGATGTGCAGAGAGACAGAACTGTTGGTTCTCAATTTTTATTTTGAGAGAAACTCTATTATATGCCAATACCTTGCAGGTGTTATTTTACTGATATCACATTGTTGCCAAAACAAAGTTAATTTTTATATCAGAGCTAGTATTTTTTTGTCATAACCACTATATGTTATGGTAGTACTGGACCAGAAGAGACCTTTGACACCATTGTTGCAGATAAATACTACTTGGTCACAAAACCCATGCACAAAATGTATCAAACTTGGTCTTAAAAATCTGGTAAGTTTTCTGCTTCCACTATTCTTAATTTAAAGATCATTCTGATTGTTGCTTTTCTAATAGTTAAATCCTTCTTTGAAATCCAGGAAAAAAAATTTAATTGTTCAGAGCTAGATTATATCTATTCTTGCACTATTTTGGTTTTAAAATTAAATAAGATTTTTTTCCCTATTGTGAGTATGTGTTTTTTGTTTACAGGGAACCATCCCATCAGACTTCACTCTCTTCTACCATATGAGCCTTTTCATTCTCTTCTCCAGGATCCTGTCAGTGCAGAAAAGTTTAACCTTCAGCCATTCCATTTTGAATAACAATTAATTTAAAATGTGGGCTAATATTAACAGTATTTCAGATGAGGCTTGAACATCACCTTCTCCAGTGTTGTGAATATTTGACTATTTCCACTGAAAATGCCTTGCCTCATATATTCCAGGATCACTTTTGGTTTTTCACAGCCATATCACGTTGGTGGCTCAATCTTTCCATGATCAGGTGTTACCTCCTGATCTCTTTTTTTCCTTCCATTGTTTCCAGATGATGAGCCCCTTGGTCTAATTCAAATTCTTGTTATTAGTTTCTAAATATATGATTGTACTTTACATATTACTTTTCATTCCACCTTGCTACTGTAGTCTTCAAGACCATCTGTTTCTCATGTGGGGAACATTCTCTTTTGGACCTTCTGGCTTTTTGTCATCTTACGAAACAAGATGGTCACAAGACTGATCATTAAGAAACTATGGTAGTAATTTCTCCTTTAACCACCCCTGACCCAATATTCCTCCTTTCAGCACCTACTACCTAGTAAACTTCTCACCCACCTCACAACTCTCTCAGCCTCTACCTTCTCTACATTAAATAACAACCACTTATGAAGCATAGAACCAAGTGCTATGCTGCAGGCTTTTTCTGTTCCCCAAAATTCAGTTATTCTTTCAAAAAAAAACATTATAAAATGTCTTACTCTCTCTGACATATTTACTACAAATTCTCACTGGTAGAGCTGAGCTTCATATATTCTGTACAATTTTCTGTGAAACAATCTTTAACTTGTCAGGAAGAATGCAAAATATAAGTATTTTAAATATGGATGCAGTATTGTTAATAGGTTCATCTTTGTGGTATACCAGTGAAATATGCAATGGTTAATTCTTCCTATAACAGCAGGGATAGAATGCAGGAACAGGTTAATTATTTTTTTAAATGCTTGTCTGGCTTGTTTTTTAGTCTGTGGTTTCTCCAATCAGAATCAAAATGATTAAATTATTTCAAAGCAGATGAAAAAAGTCTTGTGACTACAGCTGTGCAAAATATTGTATTTATTGATTGATTAGATCTTTGCAATAGGACCCTGGCATAGTTAATCTGTCCTAATAGAAAAACATGCTTCAAGAAATATTACTGAGCATTAATATTCTTTGGTAAATTAATACCATGACATAATTACATAGAAATTATATATATATACATATATATATATCTATTTATGCCTTCATATATGCACCAGTGTTGTCATTTCTGTATTAGTTTATTATTTTACAGTCTTTTGAGATCTAGATCTAAGGGAAGCACAACAGAGCTGAGAAAGAAAAAGAGGAATTTTCCATTTTTCTGTTATGGACACCCTCAAGCAGATATAATTAGCTACACAAAGCTACAGGTACACTATTGAAAAGATAGAAGAGTAGTGAGCATTCAAAAAATTTTCTTGCTTGGATTGTTTTGTAAAATACCTTCTATAATTTGTATATTAGCAATTCTTTTAATAGTGGAAAAGGTTTACAATTCTTCAGCTACAGACTCCTAGTACTTGGTGTTTTTTCCCCTTTTATATTTTTTATCCAATGACTTATCATTAATAATGTTCTGGAAAAGGGAGTAAATATGTGGTTTGGACTCATACTGAATCAGGTGACAAATACATTTAGTAAGGCTCCAAAATATTTCCTTTACAAAATGGAAAGAAGGCATAAAAACTGCCTTTTTCCTCCTTGAAGAAAAATAACTGCATTTTTATAACTTCTGTAATCCAGCTAAAAATTATAAGAAGGCAAACATTTCTGCAGGTGACTTCAGACTTAGACACCTGGTTTTGAAACACAGAACCACCTGTGCCGTGTTAAACGAGAGGAAGGAAGTACAGTACACAAGGTAAAAAGTACAGGGCGAGGCAAGGTGATGTATCCCTTAGGTCAAACAAGAGGCTGTTTGTAAATGACCCTTCTGAGGCAGACATATGACTTCCCAAGATTGGAGCATTCTACAAAGGGGTGCATAAATAGCAGTTGTTCACAGCAAGGGTTATACTATATGGCTATTAGAGTGAATAGAAGCAACTCACTTCTTGCCAATGACAGGAAATAAGGTCAAGTAAAGATAACAGGTCTTTGAATTAGAGGTTTTAAAAATATTAGTCTTACGCCTTCACTATGGAATTGAGTGAGTGGGTCTCTTTAAAATTTCCTACTTGTAAAACTTAGAGGCTTTTGAAACCAAGTGAATGAAACAGCAACCATTAGGTTTTATACCTGCCTTACCTGGCTCACTCCAGAAGGCTACAATTAATAGCATAGCCAATCTGAATGTAAATAATTACAAAAAAATGCAACTGAGGGCTTTGGGGGATGTTTTATTTAATCTAGATATTATCTCTAAAGAAAAGGGAGAAGAAATGAAGTACGCCAATGCTGTAATAGCACTGCTAAACATCTGATATACTTGAGAAAATAAGTATTTGTATAACAGCATATTGTTTACTACTAATCCTTAATATCTGCATCCCTGTGATGCCAGAATAGTTCTCTTTTTTTTCATAATCCTTTAACAGATTAACTACATAATCCATTTCCAGAGTGACCAAAGCCTCAGCTTTCTTCTTTGGCATTTGATAAAGGCAAATTGATCTTTTCCAGTTACATGTTGCTCAAAATGCCTCCTAAGTCATCATCCAAACACTATCATTACCATGTTTTAGAAACCAAGCATTTGATATGATATTTTTTTAGGGAAATAGTTTTATGGCGATTCCTAAAAGTTCAGCCTGAGCTACTGCCCTCTTGTTTTATCTCTTCAAATCTTACAAGGTATTTTTTCCCGCAAGTCATTAAAAAATGTAAAGCAATTAGGTCCATGATAGGAATATGAGATTAAATCACAGGCATAAAGTTAAGATAATTTAAACTCTTATGTGTACATACTGTGTTGAGTAATGACAGACAAAGCAAACCTATGTAGAATGAATTAAAAATTAGTGGAGTTGTCAGCAACAGAGACGATATATGTAAAACATGAAACAAATAAAGTGTACATTTTTTTTGTTAACCATTAATTTACGATTAATATTTTGCAGTTAAAATCAGAAATGAAAAATAATTAAATGCCAAATAATTTCTTACAACATATATATAGCTGGAGCAGATTTTGTCTCTTTTGTACATATTTTATGTGTTCAGTAGGTATATAATTGGATTTTGTACCTATTGTCCTTTCAATAAAATACAAATCACTACTAGCTAAACAATTTCTGACTAGTTAGTAAATTCATGTATCATGAAGAGATAGACTACATATTTGATTCCAGTGTTTGTATATGCATTTTTGTTCCAGGCCAAATGCACAAGGAACTATGGATAAAGTAATTTTACAGAAGACAATCCAAAATCTTGTCTTTCATTTAGCAAGAAAGGGTAAAAACTCTTGATGGTCATAAGCATGCGTTAGGTGGGCTAGGAAAATAAGATTAAACATCCTTTCTCATTAATGTTTATAAATATGTTAAGGGTGAGAGTGTCAGGAGGATGGAGCCAGGCTCTTCTCCGTGATGGCCAGTGATAGGACAAGGGACAATGGGTCCAAGCTGTAACATAGAAAGTTCCGTCTTAATGTAAGGAGAAACTTTTTCACTGTGAGGGTGACGGAGCACTGGAACAGGCTGCCCAGAGAGGCTGTGGAGTCTCCTTCTCTGGAGACATTCAAGACCAATCGGGACACGTTTCTGTGTGGTTTAATCCAGGTGATCCTGCTCAGGCGGAGGGGGGGTGGTGGTGGCGTTGCACTAGATGATCTTTCGAGATCCCTTCCAACTCCTAACTTTCTGTGATTCTTTGATTATTCCTTAATCACAGGTAAATTCCTTGATGCAAGACTTTTATACTTTTCATGGGGATGTCAAAACGACCCATCTAAGTAGATCAGCTGGGAAGAGAAAC
The DNA here is from genome assembly GCA_013399135.1 of Heliornis fulica. Classification (NCBI taxonomy): domain Eukaryota; kingdom Metazoa; phylum Chordata; class Aves; order Gruiformes; family Heliornithidae; genus Heliornis; species Heliornis fulica. The sequence goes on along the minus strand of VXBZ01012832.1, from coordinate 454,185 downwards.
AGTTCATACATTTGTGTTCCATTTGCAATGCCTCAGTTCCTTCTTTAAAACAACAGAAACATATTTCCACTTGGGAGTTTGCATTTAAGTGAAAAAATATTCTTTCATATTTTATGGTTTGTTCAGTAATAAAATGCTAGTGGTGTTAACTAGATAGATAAGTATGGTGATAACATGAGCAAAGTACTTGTATCTCATAAAAAATGTGATGATATGCAGAAAAAATCTGAAATATCAAAATTTATTAAAAATGAAACACTATAGGGATGTTTCATGCCTAAAAGAAATATTTTTCAGTTTACAAGGTGATCTATAATGAAATCTATAATAAGGAACAAATTACATAAATAATTATATTCTGGATATATTCTAAAGATTGGTCTTTTGAAATCATAAGACAAGGCTATGTAGTTGAAAATGTTACTAACGTACATCTCTTTAAATGGTAGGAAACAAAAGAAGCTAGTAGCTCTTATCAACTATATCCCATCAAAAATCTAACTTGTATCTGAATTGTAAACTGACTACACAGGAATGGAGAGACTGTCTTGCTAGAATACAAATACTATTCCAAAGTCATAGATCCAGTTGCTTCACAAAACTCAATATAACATCTGTTTGCTGTTAAAATTTATTCACATTATTTTGTTTTTATATATTCCAGTATATGGCTTTGGGAGGGTAAATAGGAAAAAAAATTGGTATGTTATATACTTTGAAGCTTACCAAATCTGAGCAGATCAAGGTTCAGCTTTAATTGTTCTATTCTCTCTTCATCTTAGCCATGTTTGTGACATTATGCCTATTAAAGACTACAGAAAGGCAGTGGTGTGTTGAATGTGGTCTTCCGAGCAGCATAGCAGAAAAATCTGCTTCTCATTAATTTCCAACAATCAAAAACTCATTCACAAATAAAAAGTGGAAATATTGCTGCTAATCAGTAAACCCTAAATAAAGGGAAGGAGAAAACAGGAACAGCTCATACTCCTGCCCCGACAATAAAAGTTTGAGCCAGTTAGTCTCCTAGCATTTCTTGAGAGCTTCTCCTGGTATTGCTTCAGCACCTATCCCTTTCTCATCACAGAAATCTCCAAATCTCCAATTTCTTTTGGCCTTACTGAGGAAATGGGACAGGGAAAGAAATAATTTCTTTTTACAATTCAATTTTTTGCTTTTCTCACACACAAAAAGGGTTATTTTTCTTTACAGTCATAGATTTATTTAGAATAAGGTTTAGAAACAATGTTTTCTCTCCCTCCTCTCCTCTCCTCTCCCCTCCCTTCACACACACACACACCCCCTTCTAATTTGGCTGACTTTGAATTTCTTGAGATTGCCTTTAAACAGTGTGCAGAGTAGTGTCAGTATGACAATATATTCTAGATCCTTGATCTTCTCTGTGTTAGCCAGTGATAGGACAAGGGGAAATGGTTCCAAGCTGGAACATAGAAAGTTCCGTCTGAATATAAGGAGGAACATTTTCACTGTGAGGATGATGGAGCACTGGAACAGGCTGCCCAGAGAGGTTGTGGAGTCTCCTTCTCTGGACACATTCAAGACCAATCTGGATGCGTTCCTGTGTGATCTAATCTAGGTGATCTTGCTCAGGCAGCGGGATTGGACTAGATGATCTTTCGAGGTCCTTTCTAACTCCTGACATTCTGTGATTCTGTGAAAGATTACCTGTCTCCCATTGGTCTTTTCTTCTACTGTTCATTAACTTTAATAATTGTGTATTTCTACAGTATCTTCTGTGAGCTTCCTGAAGAAAATCTGAGTGGTATTTAGTTTTCCTTGTTTTTTATATTTCATTTTAAAACATTTAAGTACTAGTGCCACATTTCCTTGTATTTATCATCCTGAGTTATTAATTATTCTTTAGGATATTGTACCCAGAGTTCACTCATTCTGATAACTCATCTATTCATTTCTTTCTGGGAAAAAAAAGATGTAGTTTTTCCAGGGCTTGAATGATTTTTTGTAACTGTCTAAAGGTAAATATTTTTATAGGTTCTTGGGAGGTTTGCAACTCTTCCATGTTTGCTGTTTGTACCAGGAGAAACAGTATTAATTCAGTGAGCATGACTGTGCTTCTATGCCATGACTATACAGAGCTCAACCATTCTTTTACAATTTTCACTTCCAAACTACTAAGAAGCTTCCTGAACAGCACTATCTGACATGTATTTTAAAATTGGTCAGTCTTGTGTGTGGTCACTATGAATGTAATACCCGTGTACTGCAGTCTCAATGCATTCTCTTTCCATTTTTCCTAATGAAGACATTGTTTATTATTCCCATTTCACATATGGTTCAGTATGCTTCAGTTTGTAATTGCCCCAGTCTTCAACTCCTCAACTCATGGCCTAACTACTGTAGTTTTACTTTGGTTACTGTGCTTTATGTATGATTTTAGCTCAACCTTTTACAGGGAAACTCTTTAAATATGTAGGATTCTATGCAGTCTGAAATCCCTGAGGTTTTGAATGGAAAATGTTTACAAACTGTTATACAAATTTGAGTATGAATTTGAGTCCTTTGTCATATTTTTTTATCTACACAGGTGCAGGATTCTTTTTTCCCCTCTTGCTTTACATGGATGGACTTTGTCTATTGTAGCAACATCCAAAAACATTAATATTGTATCTGAGGTGCCTGCTGAGTGTTTTCGATGCTTACCCTAGGAGGGGCACACATGTTAGTAATGATATCTCCAGCTGCTGTTAAATAAATCATAATGCCATCTTAAAAACATTGACAAAATAGAACCAGATTCCATATTGAAAGCTGGCCAATCTTTCATAAGAATGTCTTTCACAGAAATTCCTGGGCACCTGTTATAAGACTTACTCTTCACTTTTAATTAAATTATATCCGTAAGTATTTTTATTAAATGCCTAAGCACACATGGTCATCTCTTTTTATCTTTTGTTTCTTTTCCATAGAGTGTAAAATCATCTGCCAAGTATTGTACTCTGCACAAGGCTTGTGGTTTAAGGGTCATAAAAAAATGGATCTACAGCTCCAAAACTGTATCCAGTACATAAAATGCTGCTCTGAAATGCAGGCACTTTTATTTTGTTTTGAGTTGCCCTCTAGAAATGAAAACATAATCTTGATATAATTTCTTGATGGTGAAGCATTAGCATAGTAGAGAAAAAAGTATTATGCACATTTTAATAGTAAGGAATGAAAACATACATGGGATAGGATGTTCAAGTATCACAAAAGTCAGTGATACTTCTGTATTTTTTTGCATAAAGCTTTCTCAACTTTGAACTTTGAAGATAATTGTTTTTTTTTTTTCCTCTGGTTTCCTGTTCTATGATAAATGGATACCTTACTACACAGGTCTTTCTTCTATTTTTTTTTTGCACTTTCTGATCATTTCATTACCTGACTTCTGTTTTCTCTGAGGCAAACCACCCAGTTACAAAATTTATCACCAGCCTAAAGCATTCAAATTTACTAGGAACACTCTATAAAGAGTTCTCCATGTTCTTTCAGTACTTTTCTTTCATGTGGGCTAAAAAAATCCTTTGTAGTAGTCTTTTTCTGAAATACAACTTTGGGACAACTTTCCCCTGCACATCCTAAAGCTCTGCAGACCACAGTCTGCTTTCAACACAGGTTTCCAGGTAGTCTTCTGTGCCTGCTATGTCCTGTGCTTTAGAACTATGCTTTCTTGTTGTTTTATCCTAATATTGTGACATGGGAATAATGGCAATTGTCTTAAGAAAGTGAAATCAGTAAGAAGTTTAGAGCATGCAGGCTGTGGGGAGAAACACATCTATGCTGAAGTTTTTGAAAATTTTAGCACAAGAATCCTTAAGAGAAAGAATTAGGAAGCTGAAAGCTAGAAGTTCATTTTTAATGCCAGCTAAGCATTCACATGAAAGAAAACCGGTCTATACTACAAGGAGTGTACTTAAAACACTGGCTATTCTGTACAGTTTGAGAAGTGGGGAGAGAGGTGACCAATGCTGCTAATGTTAACCTGCCATCTTCAGTGCATAAGGCTACTGTCATGATGAAATTCTGTGTCATGTGAGAGCTAGTAAGATGAGGCACATAGATTACAGAAGCAGTGCATCACCACTGTTTCACAAAGGTGTTTAGAAAAATCTATCCATCAGATGAGTAAGTGTCCTAAGAAAGAGAGGACACTTGAATGAGAAAACATATTCTGGTGGAAATTCTCACATACTTGTACACATTTTGGTATTAGTCACTAGCCAGCTGTGGCTAGTATGAGTGCTAGCATGAAATCATTCCAATTTACAACATCATGCAAGTGCACAAGGAAGAAATGCCACCAAGAACCTTACATCAGAGGTGGTGTACAGCACATCTATTAATTTAAGATCTATAGAAAACATTGCCAAACCAGTAGGCCCTGTGTGCCTTTTGTTTAACTTGCTGTAATTATTGCCTAACGCCTTGAAGAAACTGTTAAAACACTGTTTATCCTTATGCAAAGAGAATCCCTGAAATTGCGCCAAGTTCAATGTTAGTGAGGCTTACGGACCATTCCCATGCCCTCAGGGCTAGAAAGTCTCCCCAAGGGCATAGTAAGGGTGTAGTTCAGTTTAGAATGGCTTAATATGATGAAGGATGGAATATAATCACTAGAAAGTATTAAAACATTTTAGACTAAAGATAGAACTTACAGATTTTTTCCTTTAGTGTAATATATGCAAAGGCATGACAAATTTGGGGTTTTTTTACAACTTTGTTCCTCTAACCTTCTAGTTTAAGCCATTTTGTTTTATAAATATTGCATAGGTAACCATCCATATTTTGGAAGCATAGTCTGTTCATTATTCTCTTCCAGTAAAGTACTCAAAAGCCAGCACTTTAATTGTGAGCTCATTTAAAACACATCAATAGTGTAACATAAAAAGAATCTAGAGTTAAAATTTAATGGATAAAACATTGAGACTATTAAAACTCTTCTATATAATAAATAAAAGTAGAGTAAAAACCGTCTGGAGTACTGTCATACAAAAAATACACAAGACATCTTCTCTGCTTTCTGGCATTAACCCAGATGAGACCTAGCTACCATGTAAAAAACAGATTAAACTAACATCCATCAAGGTGAAAGATAATTATTGCTTGTGTCAGACAACACCTGTTTTTGCAGCATTCCTCAACTGAGATAAACTAGAGACATGCTGAAGCTTTCCACTGAATTTTACATTTGACAGTTGCCTGAAGCAATTGTGTCTGTGAGACACCTTCACCTCTTCCTTTGTTTACCTTTTGGGTAGATTAAAAATGTTAAAATGCTAAACAGAAAATTCCAAAATTAAGTAGAAAATCCATGTAATATCAATGATAGGCTTTACTGGAGAAAATGTTATGGTAGTCTTTTCTGAAGTCTACATACAGATCTGTTGAGTGCATTAATCTGAAAATTAATTCTGTTTACATCACTCAAGTGAGAAATCTCACTTGCTTCACTGGAAGTTCATAAGAGTGAAAGCAGTGGTCCCTAGACAATGCTTTAATGCACTCATATTATTTGAATAACACTGCATAGGTTGTAAGTTAAGATATTCATCCTACTGTGTAATCTCTATCAGGCACAAACTTCACAACAAAGTCCTGTTTCAGTTGTGCCAGGACAGCTTAGAGCCCATGAATCGAAGTGCATTCCGTTGCATGAAAAGCAATGGTATGTGTGGATGCAGCTTTCATAGGCCTGTTCACAGAAGGATTTGGGATCTTTTCTGGTTGGTGTTTACCTTTTTTTGAGGCATAAGATAAAGTTTGATTTGTGAGTGTAAGATCAGCAGAGTTCTCTTGAAATAGACCTCTTTTGAAATAGAACTTATTTTTGCTCTATGTAGAAAAAACCATAAACATTGAAACCTTCGTGTCATCAACTCCTCTGAAAGGTGCAATCTAAATTGACCAGATTGAATATTAAGGGGTCCAATGCAGAGTTCACTTACCTCAGAAAGGGTCTTTTAATCAGTTGGAGTGGCTGTTGGTTGTTACCTGATAGAAAGGCCAGGTGGATGATTATGCTAAACGTTAGCCTCTAAATGAATTTGACAAGAGGAGATGTTTCTGTAGAAGAAAGAAGAAAGTAGAAAGTGCAAGGTTTGCATGTGGAACAGAGAGGGAAGAGAAGGAGGAAAAGGAGCAAGTAATGGGCCATCAATCATCCCATTAAAAGTAAAACTGCCAGCACATGGCAAACTATGGTAAATTGTGTTCAAAAAGTAAAGAACACCCCTCTGCAAAAAAAAAAAAATGTGCTTCCCAAGAGAGAAATGCAGAGGTTCATAGAAGAGAATGAACTGAGGTCGCAGATGGGATGTTTATTGGGGCAATAGATCCAGAGGCAGCACAGCATGCCTCATTGCAAAGGAAAAGGACACAGCATTTAACAGTGATTGGTGCTAGCTGGTTTTAATGACAGTACTTCTAAAGACTGCACACAGATTTGAAAACAAACATGATCAGATGGAGAGATGTGGAATGGATAAAATGTATAAGCAGAGGGCTTTAAAGGAAAAGGTACTGCCACAAACAAATCAGGGGAAGCAGTTGCCCTGTTACAGGTAAAAGATGTAAGATCACCTTAAGGGAAATCTTTGCTGAATGATCAGGCAGAGGAACCATTGAGACTATCTTCTCTATTCTTAAGAGTTTTATCTGAGAGTATGTCAGGGCAGTACTGTCACAGCAAGGGCAGTGCTGACACCACCCACAGGGTGGGCTTGAAGGGACTGCAATGTTACTTCTTCCATTGAGAACTCGTTTGGAGGGCAAACCTTGGTCAGCAGAGTATGTCCTCAAGTGTGTGACCATAGTCCTGAGAGAATTAAGAGAGCAGCAAACAGAACCAAAATCAACAGAGGATCCCAGAAACCAGCTAAAGTCAATGGACATCTCACAAAAACCTTAGTGGCCTATATAGATCCCTGCAGTATTAGGTGCTGACAGAGAAAGGTCAAAACAAACATGAACATTTAATAAAAAGGATGCTCAGCAAGAATTGTGGTCTTTCAATAGATGACAGAATGACCAAGATATGTACATTCCGTAATACTTTAGCAACATCACCACATGGATTTCCAGAAACTTCAGAACAATGGATGGACAGAGACCCAAATGTAATCTGACAGTACAGTAACCAGAGGCAGGAGTTAAGACTATGCAAACAATAAGAGTGTGTCTGTGGAAAGTGTTTTGGAGACGATGCCTCAATAGAGGATGAGGTCAGTGGAGAAAGCTGTCAATTATTTCAGCTGGAAATCTACATTGCTGGGAGCTGCATTAACAATACAGCTGGTACTGATTACATAAAAGCAGTACAGGAAATACCAGAAACAGAAGATAAAAAATGTCCTTTGGTTTAAATGCATGAAAAATACATCTTTGTAGTTACAGTGATAACTGTGGAAGGTCTTAGTGCATTTCTTTACATCTCTCTTAATTTATTGACCCTGTGCTTTTGAGTAGTGTGCTTAGAGCATGATTCAGTTACACTGAACCTAACTAAATAAAAGGTGTAACTGGTGATTAGAGAAGTGTAATGACATCAATGGGATGAATAAAATAATTAGCTTGCATATGATGTTTTTCAGAGTTTTATTTTTCAGAAAAATCTGAGTACAGACCCAGCATACATTCTTTCAAATCCTAGCCATATAAAACCCAACATTGTCATGGTTATGAAACATAATAGTCTTTTCCCTGGAGTTTATAGCCTAGAACTATTTGGGTGCCAAGTCTGTATTTCTACCTGTGTTAACACTTTAACCTCTAATAATGTCTGAAATAGTTCAAAACTGATAGCGAAAAAGCAAATACACAGGACAACATTGATCTGAAAAACAAATCATTTTGATTAGCTGCAAAGAGGGGATGATCACAGCTGGAATCTGGTTCAAGGAACTGGTCCACAGACTATGGGGACCAGCTGAGTCCCATGTAACAAACCCTCAGTTATTTGTATGCATGACATCACATACTTGCATACTTGAATTAGTATCACTTTTCACCATGGCACTACATGTATCTTACAGATTTTTCCTGATTCACAACCTCCAAATACCTAAGCAGATAAAACCTTTTTATGAACCTCTCACCCACTCATATCTCAGTTTCTGCTACTTCTTTTTGCCTGTTTTTCCCAAATTCAGTTTTTCTCCATTCATTTCTTTTCAGAAAGATGGTTAAAAAATTAATTTTCTAGAATGTTTTTTCACTCACCTCTCTCTCACAATCATTCTCTCCATAGTCTAAGTCAGCATATTTTGTCTTTTAAGGAGTTTCATAGCTTATATGAGCTTCTCATTCAGCATCTAAAAGTCAACTCCTATTTTTAATTTGTTAATGATGCCAGCATCTATTTTCCACTTGCTACATTTTCAAAACAGCAACAGAGTGCTTTCATCCATATATTTGGCAGAAGCTCCATTAAGAACTTCTAAAGCAGTGCAACATATTAATCTTCATTTCCCTTAGATACAATGCCTACAAAAAAAATTGCCATCAACTGGCTGTTGAGGTCCTGAGATGCCTGCTCCTCAAGCTGACTAGTATTGTTCTGGTGTTCTCTTGTAAAGTTTTGTTGCAATTTGTTCTCTTTTATTTAGGAGTAGAGCACTTTGGGGTAGGGACTTAGGGTCTTTGCATTTATGCAACACTGTTAGGACCTGCAATGATGCCAGCAGAAGAACAATTAGTAAAACTGGTACAAAATTATGTCTCCCAGAGGCCAGACTTATTTGCTGCTACCCTGTAGTTTATAAAATAGTTACACACAATGATCCCATAAATGGCAGACTTAACTTTTGTGTGATCTAGTAACTACTTGAATTGCCTTGTAGACCTGACCTTCCTTCAGCACCGAGCATGGAGATTCAGTGTGATTAAAGATGTAAAATCTAAACACAGACTTTTAAAAAGCTTGTGGCATTTGCTGCACAGATCCAAACACTGTACTCTGCACACCTGTGTGTATTTTCTACATGGCTTCTGCTTACTCCAGGATTAATCAAACTGGCTGAGGCCAATTTCAATAGCACTGCTTGCTTTTAAACTTTCTGCCTCACAATCTCTTAAAAAATGCATCAAGATGGCAGCCTAACTAGCCATTTTAGGAGCTGATTTGCCTGATGCTCCTGAAATAGATTGCCAGTACAAGTTTTACACCAAATTAGAAAGAAACTGGAGAGTGGGGATCATGCGGGGTCTACAGAGCAAGAGTCAGTTTCCTCAATCTCACAGAGGATTCAGTGTTTCAGCTGGGGGATCTGAAGGATTAAACACATATTGTTCATCCACACCTGTGATTGTGATGGAACAGGAGCCTCAGGAGGGCTGGCAACAAAACCTTTCCTATCCATTTTCATTCCAGATGCCAGAGATAACTTTCTCCCATGACATGGGTCCTGACAGCCACTCTCTCTTCACCTTCAGTTTGGATGAATCCCAGCCCACGGCCCTTTCACAGAGGAAGTGGCAAAATCACTTCCACATATTGGGGTGTGTGGGATAAATTCTCTTTCTGATGTGTTGCACAGGACTTGACTGGAAAGCAATACCCAGAAGGCTTACTTAGCACAGTGGTTGGTGGCTGCTTAGAAACCATGGGGTAAATTTGTGACGGCACTGTTCCAGGGTGAACACTGTACCTTGGGTGCAGGCTCCGTTGGGTTTGGGTTTTTTGACAGGATTTGCTCAGCTGTGTTTGGGTGTTGTAATGTGTTACTGCTTTAGATCAGGTCCCCATCTGTGTTACAGTCACCCTAATAAAATAGCTTGAATCTTAGGTTATTTTGACTTTAGTTTAGAATATTATTTTGATTAAAAAAAAAAAAAAGGGAGCTATAGCAGCTATGAGAATATAAAGCATGTTATGTTAAGTCCCTTAGGAATAGGTAACTAGTACAGTGTGTGCCTTGGTCACTGTGGAAATCGTTATGGACTCTGAATTAAAACAATGGGTACTGGTTATGGACCTTGAGTCAAAGCAACAGGTACCAGAAGAGACTGGTTTTGGTTTGGAAGATCAGCCAAACATGAAATGAGCACACACGCACAAGGATGGAGTTCAATCTGCAGACACAGTGAGGACGACTATCGATGACCACCAGAGGACCCCCACTCAGCATAACTACGCATGTGTTGGGTACATTTGCATATGATAATGACTCCCAGGAAATAACGTGAATATGCTAATCATTACCCTCCTCTTTTTGTATTCAAAGCGATCAGCCAAGTTGACCAATGATTTCTGTAGAATAAGAATATAGGTAATGTGAGGTAAATGAAAGCTAATCATTGTAAAGCTCAGACTAAGAGGTGAGCACTTTATGCAGTTTTGAACTTTATGTAACAATGATGCTGCTGAAAAAGCGTGTAAATACATTGTGCTTTGTACCTATGGGGAACACATCTTTGGAGTGGCTATCCCACATGCTCCCCACTGCTGGAATAAAGCAGTGCCTGCTTATCTGCTTTGTGTAGATAAATTCTTTGAGATTTTGACTGCTAGCATCTGGAATTTCAGTGGTGTGCCAGGGATTCAGAGTCACCTACTTCACGTATTTTAGGACACTGCAGAGCACAGGAGGGTCCTGGACCTGAACATAAGTAAGTTTTGAAAATCCCTCAGCTACCACTGACGGGACTCGCTGGTTACAGGGGAGGCTTGGGTGCAAATGGTGGGTGCCGCGGTCCTTTCCAGCCCAGACGAGTAACTAACGTGCCCCGCGTCGGCCTCTGCCACCCCCCCCCCCCCCCCC